>DWDT01002711.1:0-13322 GCA_018245595.1 Microceris scylla | reverse complement strand
TCCAAACACCGCTGCCTGGAATTTGTATGGACCCTCTGCACCGCTTAAAATTGGTATGGCTGATGATGATGATGAGTTTTTAAAGAGTGACCTCGCATAAGACCAGGTAAAACCGAGCATTTTCGAAAAAATTAACGTGATTTAGGTCGAGCGAATTCAATCATCGCCCTTTAATTTAATGGACGCCCTCCATCGAGTTGGAGTTACCATGGCTATACGCAAAGTGGCTGGCAGTGGTTGGGTGCGAAGAGCCGCGAAGATCGAGATCAGTAGGGTACTATTGGAGAGGCCTATGTTCAGCGGTGGAGATAAAGGACTGTTGATGTCGGTGGAAAATTCAATCAGGAATGTAAGTTATCGCTGTTCATACCACGACACAGCAGGATGATTACAATCTGGCACACTGTTTCAGTTTGTAACTTCGGTGTGTGAGGAAATTGAAGGGAACAATAACATAACGTTCAGCGTTAGCTGCGCCGGTTGCGAACTGCAACTCTATTGAGAGCACGCTACCGAGAACATATTAAGTATTGGGGGTAAATAAACGTTAAATTAAATTTCTCGTTCGATACAAACGCTATTAACCCTATGCCATATGCTAGAGACGGTGCCATATGTACTCTACGCCTCTACATCGCTAATTAACGCAACTGGTTCTTTCTACCGCAACGCAGTAGTATTTCTGGTGTAGGTATATTTTCAGCACTGACAATATTACCTCATAGGTGAGCATTTGTATTGATAATATATCTTTCACCAAGTTGCAAGTTAGGAGTATCAGCTACATCATCATTATCATCGGCCTATTTCAGTCCACTGCTGGGCATAGGCGTCCCCCAACAAGCGCCATTGCGCCCTGTCCTGGGTTTGCCGCATCTAGACCCTGGCTGCAGCAACAGATGGAACTTGTTCCAACAGCTTAACCTTTTAGTGCGCCCGGCTACCGAAACATAAACACTGGATCGCACTAATGTAAATGTAGTTTTTAAATTGTTGAACTGTTAACAAGGTACACGTATTGACAATCATAGCTGGACATAATAATAATATCTAGGGAAACGAATAATAATATCCAGGCCAAACCCACACGGGGTCATCAGACCTTAAACAGGACAGATTCCGTGCACTATCAAAGAGCAAGGTGGAATACTACATGTAACTTTTCCTACGATATACTTACATAAATAAATTTATATCCAGACAGAACAAATATTCGGCTTCATGTATGAAATGGTCTCGGGTGGAATTCGACCCTACAACCACAGTAAACACAATAAGTAAGCACTGGAAAAAGAGCGCACTGATATAATGTGATCAATATAATTGTATTGTATTGTTATATACATAAATATATATATGTGTGTGTGTATATACATATATTCGTATAGTTCATACATATATTGGCCTCTCTCAAATCATTTCCAGTTATAATAATCTTAATAGTTACGAAGCGGTCACAAATTTTATTAATGTATATAAACGTACTGGAAACCATAAATCACGGTTTAATTTTCACTGTAAAACACGATTATTGTTATGGAGTACCTACTGCGCAATATTACATTGTTGCCTACCAACGTGCACATAAACCGCAGGGCACACTGTCGACAAGCAACGACAGCTACAGGCATTGAAATAGGAATAATAATAACACAATCGTACCCCCAACTTACGATACTTGTATATGACGATCAGTAACAAAAAATTATAAAACTCATCATTATATGAAACATGTACATGTTTGCTGGACTGAGGAGGGATTTAATTAAGACAAATAAATAAGATAGTGTAGACATTCTTACAGCATTTTAACATTTTCTTTATCACAAAATGTCTAAACAAATGCAACATAAAATTAAAAATTTCAAATAAATTAAAATGTGATATGTGTTCGGCGTGACCCTGGCGTTTTTATTGTGTAATAATAAACAAAGTCGAGATTGTTACAAATAATATTTTGTAATAGGTTTGGCGTAAAAACAAAACACACTGAAGTTTTTTTTAAGTTGTTTTAAAGGAACTTCCATATGTGATAACGATCCAATATTGTCACAAGACCACCAGTATCATGTCCGCTGGCACCCACTCCAAGGTCAGGCTGATAAATAAATACCTAACGTAACGAAATAAAGTTAGATAAAGGCACAAGAAAAGCTCTCTTTCAAACATCAAAGTAGCGGCAACTCCTCCGGTGTTGCGTATATCCATAGGCGATCGTGATTACTGGCCATCAAGTGATCCATCTGTACAATTGCCATGTTCAATTAATTTAAAAAAATACACAACTAAAACAAATGCATGAATATTTCATTCTTGCTCTTTTCTCTTCACACTGCCACTACTGCACTTGCACTTTGCAAACAATATTTCGCTCTCCACATGATTTGCGGATTTAAGTAATATTGTGTATGACAAAATACAAGTTCTGTGGTTGAATTCGGTCTATTTTTATATTTTGAAATTCGATCAAACATTCAAGTTTTAGTTAACGGTGAATGAAGTCCTTTGCGACGGTGTTGCGAAACACATTAACGCGCCGTATGTTTAGTGCAGTCGTAAATTACGTCTACATTTCTTACGGAGTTATGACATCTGGACGTCATTTTAAACGGAGATAAAAGTGATCTTTTGAGAAATACAACGCTGACAATAAAAATAAAGGTATGATGTTGTTGATATTTTCTTTTCGAATTTTGAATTTTAAAATGTGTTTTACACAACAAAATATAATTTAATAATCACATATTAGTTTCAAATGTTTTGTACGATATCACATGACAAGAGGAAATGTATATGTAAGGACGTGGGCGCGTACAGCCAAGTTTTAGTTTTAATAAAACCCGAGATTTACGAGTTTGTATGTATTATTTGCGCGAAGTAATTTTGTAACTAAAAATCAAGGACAGTAAAACGGTTAAAGAATTATTTTGATAATGATTGTACTAGGTATGGAGAATTGTCTATAGGTGAAGGACCATTTACGGATAAAAAAAATCTTAGAAAAGCCCACATTTTACAGCCGACCTTAATGTAATCCGTGAAATATAGCATCCACTTTTGGCAAATTGCGAATATGTGATGGAAACACCATGAATATTCATATGATTCATAATGAGCAAAATTAGAACTCACACCGAGTTGAGATTTGATTACCGATGGTATTATATTATGGTGTAGCAAATTATACCGTAATAATCTACAAACGAAGAGACTCTTATCAATCACTTGTATGGTTATATTCTCAAAAAATTTTAACTAGTTATACCTAGTAATAAATGCGGGTTATGACTTGACTGACATAATATCGTACGGTCAGCCGTACCGTACGGTCAACATAACAATGTTATAAACGCAAAATATACATTAAAATCTTTGTGTTTCTCTACATGTTAAAAGTTTGCGTGGAGATGACTAAATATCTAAGAAAGAACAGTAGTAAATATAAAAAAACAAGTAAATTGATGAATGAAAGGCTACAACACTATTTAGTTTTCCGCACTAACGGAATCCGACACTAACTAATTATGAAAATTAATTTTCATTAAAATTACAAACTTTTTTAATTTCCGACATCTTCGCTCATCCCCTTTGATATACGTACTTCAAGAGTAACTATATATTTATATCGATCAACATAATTGTTTAATGTCTGTCCGAATGAGTATCTCATTTATCTCGTTCGGCTCCGATTGCACCCGTACAGTTGCCAAATTGATTCAAGTATCGTTTTACAATCATTAAATTAAATTCCTGTCAGTTTAATTATTTGTACTGGAGACAGTAATACCGAAGAGAGAACATGTTAGATTGTTTTTGAAAACCAGTCGTACATCCATCCGAAAAAAAAATTTAAAAGCTTCTGTGACTTTTCGAATGAATAATGTCTGGATCTTTTACATATAAATACGATATTTGACGGTTTCTACGAAACATATTTGTACTATACAAAGCCTAACAGATAGGGGTAATCGTTCAAGTATCAGATTAATAGTCGAAAATAGTAGGATTTACCTAAAGCTCGTTTCGCGTTGATACGATTCTCGAATCTAAAAAACGCTATCAACTTCATTAACATAATATATCTTGGTTAGATGCAGGATTCCGGAATACGTGTTCAATTACATTTGCATTAAATTTTTTTATAACATTTCTGAATGTGCCTTTCCGTACCCTATAGATGGTTCGTGCTTAACATCTGATGAAGATAATTACAGTTCCACCATCATTAAAGACTCGCGAGTATCCAATACGTATCAAGAGAGAAAGAATGAACGAATATGACAATCTCATTAACACGTCATTTAAGCATTTGCAATAATCATTTCAGGCTAAAATTAATTTCGATAAATTGATTTTAAATCTTCTTATACAGTTAATGTCTGTTTAAAAAATGCTTTTTTCTGATTAAAATTCTATTCCAAACATAACCCAATGTTGTACTGAAAATAAAAAAATATTGTCAGCGACACCTCTTGACAAAGTGATAATTGACCTCTACAATTAAACATGGCGGTTTTGAAGTTACATTTAATGGAGTTACTTGTATAAAGATTATTAAGAAGCCCCGGGGTAGAGTAGCATGAACAGAACACAATTTCAATTCGATGTGGCCAGTAATAACACACGAAACAGTACCAACTGTAAGTAGTTGTGTGTGAGCAACTTGTCTCCGTCTAAATACGAACAGTTCCCATTGAGGTACATAAACTTTTCCTGCAGACTCATAAAGTTTCCACGGCATTTATGATACATTAACCACCATAGCATCGTCGCCGACTCCTAACAGGGTCGTAATAGTTTATATAGAACAAAGCACCTCTAACGGAATGGAGGTAAGAAACCCGTGTAACGCGACCAGTTAATCCTGAGCCCGTTTAGCTGACACACAACTGCCAAGCCCGTACATTTGTTTACGACAGAGGGGGGCGTGGAAGCTTCGCCCACACTGGTAAGTACATGTTGTTAAATAAGGTAATGAACTAATTTGTCTTGGCCATAATGTGCTGCTCAAATCTGCCCCACGTAGCCAAATGGCCCGACATGAATACAATAACGAAATATTATCTTTGTAATGTCCGAAATTTATTATCTTGCTCTATTGATCGAAATTCTTGCGTATTTCGTTGCTATTGTACTTCGTTATCAAAATTAACCATATAGACCAGAATTTAAAAAAGGAAATTAAAGATTTTGCAGTCAAGAATTTCAGCTTCAATATGTTTGCTCCATCTTCGTACATATAATAGTCTTTTATTATTCTTCTCTTGGACTTTTTACTACATTATGTTTTTATATACATAATATATTGCATGTATTAACCTTGTGATAAAGAAGACTTGGAGAAATAACATACATACACATACATACATATGTGCAAAGCTACGCTATTTAAGCCTTTCTATATTTATCAATTCATGCCTACATTCGTGCCTACATTGCCTATTACCATAGTCATTCATAGCTTCTTATAACTTCTTAACCTTCCATCCCAGACAAAGACACATTCCTTCCAGAACAGATACGTATACATTTTTAATTCAAATATCCATTCTACCGATAACGAAGTCCGGACAACGTTTACGCAACAGACCCGCGTGTTGAGCGGCGTACAGAATGGTGTGCCTACTCGTGCAGCAAATTAATGGTGTGCTATAAAATTAAACCCCAAACCAAATGAATCCAGATTATTTTAGTATAATAGTTTTTCTACTTTTTATTATTTCACTGTTGGCCACGGGTCTCCCCTCAGAATGGAAGGATTAAGGCCATAGTCTGCCACGCTGACCAAGTGTGGGTTGACAGACTTATGTAGTCTTATGCTTTAGAGAAAAAAAATTTAACTCTTTAAAATTTTTGCAGGTTTCCTAAAGATATTATACTTCACCTTCTTTTGGAAAGAGGGGAATGCCATGGAATGAAAGACTTAATTTCTAACCACTAGGCTATCAGTGTCACTAAATATTATATTAGTAAGGATGATAATACATAGGATTTACTCACTTGTTGCTAGCGTCTGTTTTACCCTGTTGTATGCGAGCCCATGACAACAAGCAATCATAACTACTACCTGTTACTTTTTAATATACACAATAAGAACAAACCGAAATGTTTGAGCGACAATATCGTTTCAGTAGCTGAAAAATAAGGGCGAGGAACAACAAGAGTGAAAAAAATTTGACTGCAGGAAAGAAACAAAGGCAATGAAGCAGAAAGAAGGCAAGAAAATATTAATGTAATGACATTCAATTTAAGCATCATCGATCATACAAATAAATATATAGGACACTATTTTCCTCCTTTTTATTCTTGGCGCCATAACGAGTCTTACATGTTAAAATAAAACCAGCCACCACCAACTAGGAAAAACCCTTTTCTAAAAACCTCACACTAAAAAGAAATACGGTATTTCCTTAGAAATTATATGTGAGACGGAAAGAAAATCAGGCTTGTTAACTATAAGCGCCGGAGCGTTCCTAACAGCCATTGAGCGGACTTTTAGGACGCGGCATAAGGGATAGGCGAAAGCGGATTATGAAAATATGTAATAAACTTATTTAATTGATGATTGCCTCTTCACATTATTACATGCAAACATTAAACTTCAAAAATATAAGTAGAATATAATGTAAATCGTGTCGTATGGAGATTACGAGGCCTGCAGAAGAATTCAGTTTGGCTGGGCAGCATATAAGAAACTTCGTCAGGTCTTTTCGTCACCGCTACCGCAAAGTCTGAAGACGAAAGTCTTAAATGAGTGCGTCCTACCTGTTATGACATACGGAGCCGAGACATAGACAATCACGGTGAAACTGGTCCACCAATTTAAGGTCGTTCAACAAGCTACAGAGAGGGCTATGCTCGGTGTCTCTCAGAAGGATCGCATCAGAAACGAGGCGATCCGACAGAGAAATAAAGTTATCGACATAGCCTAGAGGATTAGCAAGCTGAAGTGGCAGTGGGCTGGTGACATCTGTCGCAGAATCGATAGCCACAGGAGCAGACGTAGTGGAGACCGCGACTTGGCAAACTTAGGTGGAGTGACGATATACGCAAAGTAGCTGGCAGTGGCCGGCTGGTTGGATGCGAAGAGCTGAAGATCGAGCTCAAAGGCGTGCTATTGGGGAGGCCTATGTCCAGCAGTGGACGGGAGTAGGCTGATAATGATGATGATGATGATGATAGCTATGATACAATGTCTGTTAACGACACTTTACAAAACTGATATATCACCCGAAATGTATTTAAATATCAACAGAGAGAAACTATTCATGTCAAATTAAAAACCGTCGATGTTTCTTTTTTTGAAAGTACCTAATTTTAACCTTTTTAAGCATTCGCGAGTTCGGATACTCCTCTGGTTCCCTCTCAACCCTTAAACCGCATCTTAAGGGATCCTTAGAGAAAGCCTCCTTTACAATGGGTGAGTGTTTTAACGAAGCAAAGTTATAGTGAGTGCGCCTTTGATAAAATTAGGGACAGAATTTAAAGAGAAACTTTCAACGTTCACAAGTCACTAGTGTTATTAATTGTTGAAACTATCCGGTGAGTTGTTCGCGTAGAAAATGTGAGTTTTGACTGGGTAAATATCTACATTTTATATTCAGACAAGATGTTATTTATAAACAGCTTTTAATTTCCCGCTATGAAAATCCAAATTTAACAAAAACAGCAGACACGCGCGAGTGCGTGTTGCCTGCGTGTGTTCATGTGTGCGTGCGAGTGTGTGTGTGCATGTTTGGGTAGGTATGTGTGCTCCTGTGTATGGCCTTGCGTACATACATATGCGGTCTTGCTTTAAAAAACTGCACAACATACCTTTCTGAGAGCACTTATACGCAACCAAATTGTTTAAGTTTACTATTTCAATTAATTTTACATTTGATAGTATATACTAGCAAATTTTTCGATGGCACAATAAATTAAACTTATAACTGAAAATCGGGCTCTAGTTCGGGTTGCATAACGCATGATAATGTACTACGGGTTTAACTTTTTTTATTATTAAATCTACATCAGAATAAAGAGGAAATCTGATTACAGGGCACGAATAAAACACCATACTATAAAGTTACTGTAGCACGCTTCAATTATTAACTTTAATGCATGTAATTAAGGTTAATAATACAATGTGCATCCAGTGAGCCTCGGTGTCTCAGCCATGTCATAGAATATTTAACGCGGAGGTTGCTTTCAGAGATAATAAAACTTTTTATTACAACAACAGTCAATCTGCTCCGTGTGCAGCTCGAGTATAAAGTAGCGCACAGTAAATAAATCTAACAGCCTTCATTATCTTTTTACTA
The DNA here is from genome assembly GCA_018245595.1 of Microceris scylla. Lineage (NCBI taxonomy): Eukaryota > Metazoa > Arthropoda > Insecta > Lepidoptera > Hesperiidae > Microceris > Microceris scylla. Next base: position 5,019 of record DWDT01002711.1, on the reverse strand, counting down.
GTAACAATAATCTCTACGAAATATTCTCAGTGAGTACTGGATTTGTAAATACAAACTTGAATAAAACCTTTTCATTCTTCTATTGAATTAATTCGACTGTTACGCGGGTCTTATGTTTATTTATATCCCTGTTAGAACGGCCGGTAGTTATTTTATTACTGATTCATATACATCCTCCATTCTCATTTGATCTCGTATAGAACGGAAGTCTTCACTGAGATCAGCTAAACATGTTTTGAGATATCTCGCCAAGTATTGAATCATCCTACGGCTTCTATCAACATACATAATATGAGATATAGAAATTCACGTACCTATACCTATTCCTATATAAATATTATGTCTATAATTCGAAACCAAAAAAAAATCGAGGCTTTATTATAGTTTAATAGATCGATATAGCTGATTATTCCTAACATTGTTTTTATGCCCATAAGCCAATCCACTCCAAGGATTTTGTGACAGATGATACAGAATATAATAAGGGCGAAGTCTATATAGGTAAGGTAGCAACGACGGATAAGCGGTAGCGACAAGCGAGAATCTTGTATACATATTGGCACATGATTTTTTGATCCCTCCGTTTGCCTTTATAATATTTACTGACCAGCAACTAAAAACGGGACAGTACGCAATGTGTAATTACTTTCAAAATAATTATCATTATCAATTATTTCATGGTGCCAGTATTGGACACTGATTACCTCTGAGAATGGAAAGGATTACGGCCATAGTCTGCTGCGTCATAGGCCATGTGTTAGTTGGCAAACTTCATACTCCTTTGAGAGAATAATGGATAAATCTAAGGTGCGCAGGTTTCCTATGAATATGTTCATTCGTCGCTGCAGCAAGTGATATTAATTTAAAAAAACATCCTTTTAACTAACTATGTGTGAAATGACAGTGTATATAATAACCCACTAAAGCGTCGTTGTTTTAACGAAACGAACGACTTTCACACGAAATACTTCATCTGTAGATGTAAACGATTGAGGGCCTTGTTCAGGTTCATACATACTTTTATTATTTATATGAAAATCAGTATCAATTGGTTTAAATTCATTGAAATTTTAATAAGACAGTACTAAAACCGCTTATCGCTTCATTCACTATACGACACACCTTTAACGCTATACGAACTCTGAAAATTTCTTCAACTTAGGCAAGTAATTTAATAATAAGTTGCGAATTAATCTTGGCAGGTAACTTTTAGTTGTGTATAATTAAAAGTTTATATATTATTATCATTAAACAACAAAGTGTTACATCCCTGCTCTCTCCAGTAGCATAGGCGGCTGTTGAAGTTAGGAGCACAAAAAGGAAACAAACCTTCCCAAGACAAGTAAACACTTTGCTATTCAAATGAAAATAAATGTTAATGTTGGATCAAGTTCACATCATAAAACTATATGTTAGAGTACATTAAAAGATCAGACCGTAAATAACTTAAGAATATAAATAAATTATTCGGTAGAATATAAAACAGCGCAGACACTTCAATGTATAACATTATTCGACAGTGTAATGTACATCTATTAAATTCCTATTTTTATAGCGACGTCGAGACCAAATTGATGGAAAATATCGATTTTATTCGCCTTCAAGTGTTATTGGGAACATTAGGGCTGTGTAAACATCCTTTTTAGTGGAGGTTTTGGAATGAGAGAATCAATTGAAGATCGTGTATAGAATGAGAGCTGTGTTTGCATCGTCTGATGAAATGAAGCGTTTAGTCTTACCAAACTGACTTTTAGTCTTACCAAAATTGATGAAGTATAAAATTAAAAATTCTTATATTTTCTACAGATAAAACACATTTATACCACCCAGAAAAGTAGTTAAATTACCTTAAACAAATATACACGTATTAAACTGTAAGGATTATTTCAACAATTATCACTGTCAATTTTCAAAGGCTGTATATGTCAAACAAGTAACATGCCAACATTGTAAAAGAAAACATTTTGAATAGCACTCGGTAAAGCCCACACGTAATAACATAAGCTAAGTGCGGTATTCTCAAAATATTCAACGAAATAGTTACGAGCATAACAAGGGTTTATCTTGGTTTGAACAGCTCAAGAAACTTCCGCTACGGCCGTATAGTAGAAATTCGGCTCAAATTTAAGCTGCCTGTCAATTTGTGTGAATATGAAATTCATGAACGAAATAACATGTTATATATTCCCTTATTATGATACAAAATCCACATGGCAACCAAGAACATTTGAATACTTTTCAATTGCCAAAACGTCATCCTTCAACAAGGGTTTAAATCGAAGTGACTCTTCAGTTCCATTCTCCCACCCGTTTGGGTCACCGAAACCTTACTGACCTCTTGATCTCTTCAGCCGCACCAGCCGAAGCTGCAAAAGGTATCTATAGACAACCTATGAACCTCAGAAACATATGTGGACTACCAGCTCTTATCACAAATACGTACCTAAGTAAAAGGCTTGCATATGCTGTGGAAATAACATACACACAATTGTACGTTTTGGAACACATACTGTGCACCGGCTGTCATGTCGACGTATTCATTTCATATTAACACCATCTTTCATCCTTCCTCTAGTCTCCCTCATACTCATCTATATTAATGACAATTACTCTGAGAAATATGTATGTGTTCGTGCCATACAGAAGACTTTCCGACAAAGTTATTTGGTTTCATCTTATATGTACTTTCCTTCGTTGCATTTTCATATACGAGTACTTATTTATTATTCGCTATTAAATTTCAGTGGAATGCAAGAAAATAGTCTTTTGTAAATTTTAAGCATTGCTGACGCCATTCATAATGTTTAAAAAGTCTATTCGAAATGTTGCATTAATTTATTTTCTGATAATTTATTTACTAACAAGTTGTCAATTTTTTTTTAAATCTTAATTTGGAATTTCTTACCTAAAAAGAATAATTTTAAGAGAGCTTACACTAATTCAACTTTCAAAATACATATGTAGTACAAGCTTGTTTTTAATACTAAAATATACGAGATCACCCGAATCCATATACGACTTTATACTACTTCTGATCTGTGTTGACTTGTTAGTGGATTAACATATGATGATAGAAAAATAGGGTTGAATGAATTTGTATAATACGTACTATAAAGGAAATATAGACAAACATTTAAGATGTAATCGAACTTTCTGTGTTTCTAAGAAATTATGAAAGCTATATCTACCGTAGAGCAATTGTTAAGGTTCTAAGGAGTATGTTTGTCAATGTGGTTACTAAAAGCGATAAAGTATAAAACAGTGTTGTTTGAAGCCGGCACCAGATGTCTCCAGCGGTAGCATCTACTAGCGACTGTTATCTATTTGCAAATATTTTCACTTCTCACGATGTTATACCCAAACGTTATGAACAGTAATATTTCTACTTAAAAACAACACACATAACTTTGTAAAGTCAGAAGTGCGTGCCAGGGATTGGAAACCCGAAGCGCCCGGAGTGGGTGGGTGAAATGTAACGCAATAACTTTCACGAACGCCGCCTTAAAGCGTAGTATTAAGGCGAAATATTCATAGTGACTCACATAATACACCGGGTATATCCTTGTCTGAACTGCTGTGAAATTCGCCGACTCCGTGTCACGGTTGTTTATATTGCAGCTCAAATATACGCTGCCTTGAAATTTTACGTAGCGTTGAATCTTAACGATTTATGAAAATGATTTTAATCATATATTAATTTTTAGTAATTATAATTAGTACGTAACATACAGAGTGTAAAGGGGCTTAACATCTTTAGCCATAAATGCCATCCTCACCTGCAAGCGGTGCACCGACCGATGGCGGGATAACCATCCGAAATTAGCTAGACAAAACGACATAGGCAACAACGGACAGCAGCGCCGTTTCATCTAAAATGTCCAGCACTGCGATCACCAGTCCGACATAGCTAAAACAGTTACCACGTTGAAGTAGCAGTTAGCACGTTGAAGTAGCAGTCACATATGTCATAGAACTGATGGTCGTCCACCGGCCCGTTGTACTGATGACTTTAAGAAGGCGGCTGGCAGGGGCTGGATGAGGTCTGCGGAGGATCGAGTGTGGCACACCTTGGGAAAGGTCTATGTCTTCTGGACATGGAACGGAAAAGGCTGACATGATGATGATTATGACGTAACATCACGACTGTGTCTCCTGTAAAAGGGTAGACAGAGAAGTGTAGTATAGGTACTATCACGTTTTATCAATTACGCTTACGTTCCACAACCGAACGGAGGGAGGACAGATTGAAGTAAGTTTTTAAGTATTTCTAAAGGAATTTAAACGTTATAAGGTGAGCAATAAACGCCACGTTATAAGCCGGAAATTATTCAATAACATTTAGATAATATCTAACAAACTAGAGTAGAGACAAATGTTATTAGGTACAAAATAGTATACAATTTTATCTATATAATATTTATAAATATTTGTTGTCACCTTTCTTTGACTTTGACTATGATATTAATTAATTGAACTTGTTTATAACAGCTTCCTATTATATTTATTAGCTGCATGCATACGCGTACGACAGCTCAATATTTATTTGGAAAACTTTCAAACAATTTATAAACTAACACAACCGTGAAACAATCGCAGTTTTAACTGTAAAACGGCATAACTGTTTCTGCCACTACACAGTACTGCGGGGATGACATTTTTATATGAGCCAATGATACATTGCGCGCCCGGCACCGGTCAAATAGCGTTTCATAGTGAATTATTACAGCAATAATGCACTTCGCAGTTTATTTATGTATAATTTGCAACGCTGTGAAACGATTTCTGTTGCTGTTAAATTTTTGGACGGCAGCATTTTGTATATGAAATCAATCGAGTTTCCCTTTCATGATAAGGATTGTTATTTATATATCAGTTATTATGTTATTTATGATGTCATAAGCATTTCCTTAAAATTCATTTGTAGACTAGACCGACTGCCTCATTGGTCGTGTTGGTTGCAAGTGCGACTGCCGATTGGGAGGTCCCGGGTTCGATTCCCGGGTCGAACACTACAAAATT
>DWDT01002710.1:0-13324 GCA_018245595.1 Microceris scylla | reverse complement strand
GGTATAGCAACACTTCTTTGGTTTTTTTTTAGAACTGCTACTGTATAGCTGAATAAACAAATAATCGACTTCAAGTAGGTAAATGATACTTAGCCAACACTAGTATGAAATCGAGACTTACCCGAGTCTATAAGAATATTAGAGTTACCCGAGTACGTATAGGAATATGAGAGTTACCCTAGGACGTATACGAATACGATTGTTACCCGAATACATATATGAATACGACAGGTACCCGAATACGTGTACGAATACGACAGGTACCCGAGTACGTATACGAATACGACAGATACTCGAATACGTATAAGAATTTAAGAGTTACCCGAGCACGTATACGAATACGAGAGTTACCCGAGTACGTACACGAATACGAGAGTTACCCGAGTACGCACCGAGAACATCTAGTAAGTGACAAGCGCGCGAAATAAATCTGCGAGCCGTATACAAAGCGTGCGGCCCCCCGATAGCGCGGATCCAGAGGCGGCGGAGAAAATTAGCATTTTAATAAATACACACCCTTTCAAACGAACCGCCCATAAATCCACCCGGATCTTTATAATCAAATTCAAACACATTACTCTTATTTTGCACGTACTTGTACGGACCTATGGAAATGCTGAGCTCAGTTTTCACGGTAGCGTAACGGGTATGGTGGTGGTGAGGCAAGCAGATAATTATTATCAACGTCATCTTCGAGCCGTTTATCGTTCCACTCTCTTTAGGATGAGAACGAAGCAAGCAGGTCTTAAGATGTTGATATGTCATCAGCAATTTTAGGACTATCGAGGCAAATGCATTTAGTCTAGAATAGAATCTGAATAGTTTTTATCTAGAAGTAGTGGCGGCGACATGCGAGGATCAATTAAGTACTCATCATGTCTTCGAGTTCATCTCTACCCCACATATCCAGCAGCTATTGATTACAGGAGTTGTAGATTAGACATAAAAGGTTATAAGAGTATTAAAATTCAGTTTGTTAATTTGTATTCATGATATTTGAAATACTTCCTAATCTTCTTTCCTCTCATCTCTTTCCATTCTCCGCTCCTTTTCTTTCCTTTCCATTTTCTTATTATTTTTAGTTATTAGTTGTCTGAGGCTTGATATTGATTTTTTGCTGATCTGAACATAGTTTTATGTTAAATAGTTATCACATGCGCCGCAGTCGTATAAACAAACATAACAACATATATTTCTAAAATAATCACTTTGACTTAAGAATATTTTTCAACAATTAGAATATATCGCATTTGAATATTACTTTGATAATCATAAATATATTTTAATAAAAAAGCACTAGGACTGTAGCTGATGAAAACGCTTAGTCTCTAACTGCACTAATAGCAAAGAAGCAATAACAATATAGGTACTCGAACATGTATGTATATTGTATATATCAAAATTATACATATGTAGGTATGGATGTAGGTGAGTATATACATGTGTATACGCGTAAACAGAGAAGTTACAAAATGCATTGTTTTCAACACCACCGCCCAATGATTTAAGCGGTTGGCCGGCTAAATCATAGCAATACGTGATCAAACGATGCGCCCATAAATAAATCACGTGGTTAGACACGAGAGTTGTTTATGGCGCATCTTTGTGACGTTTTCATGAAACGTTAACGCACGCTCACTAATTTTGGTTAGATACGGTCTAATGTTCGTATATTATCTCTCCGTGTTGCGAATTTGCTATTTACACAAAATATTTTATTATTTCATCGTTATGTCACGTTCCTTAGGGAGTGGTAAGTGCCTTTACTTCCTTAGATAGGTAAGGTAGGTATTATCTTTCCGTCTATTTCAACAAACCTAAAAAAGAAAATTTCAATTGAAAATAGTATTTTTACAGTAAAATACATTTAATGAAAAGCTTTAATATTTCGATTTAATATTATAGCATATGAAATAAAAATGATTATTCTGAAGCAAAGATTTTGTGTTATAAAACATTGTACGTACTTACATGTAAATTCTTCGAAATGGCTTATCGCAATGATAATTCTTGCATTAAACTAAAAGCTAACAGCAATTAATGTGTACTGTAGAGACGTACAGTAGAGACAGCTAGATATATAGCGTGTATACGACAATTAAACTAAGCAACTGGATCGCGGTCATCGTAATCTTGGATAAGGGCTGGCGCGTAAATCAGGGTGACGCTTGGGGCCTTTACTTTATCTACTGTGTGCGGGTGACGCTGGCCTGACCTTGATATTTAATCTGGCTAGAAGAGACTTCTTTATTATCAATATTATTCTTACCATTATATAATCATTATTATATCACACGTCAGGGCCGCCACGGGGTACCTACGCTCAGAGCACCGAGTCCCGAATATTTCCATCCTTATATACCTGATGTGCTTGTTACACATTCATCACTCTCTTTATATACGCATGAAAATGTTGGAGATCTGACTCTTACTCAGCCCCTCACTCCGGGGGTGCCGGGTTCAAACCCATGGCGCGCACCACTTTGTTAGCTAATAATAATAATAAATTGCGTAAATTGCAAATTTACAACATAAAGAGATATAATTATCGTTAGGTCATATTTGTTACTTTGTTTCCTGTCACTTGAATCCTTAAAATTTGCTTGAAAACATTCAAAGAAGTAGTGTACCAAGTCAAGTTTCTGCGTAGCCGCACTGGAGGAGCAATGTGGACGAGTATGTATCAGAATTCCCACTTTTTTATAGAGACCTATACTATATAGTTTTCATATGTAACAAGGCGTTGAAGTCAAGCTCAATGTAAACAAAATAAATGTATAATAAGCAATAGGCAATATTTCGTAATTATAATCGTATAACAAAAAATAATAGGCGTAATAAATAATGTAGTGAATATTTCGTAATTATACATATTCCTTCCAGTGATTCTATATCTCCGTTCTCGATAATTGCGGCCCGCCCGCCCCGGCGGAACGCTGAACACCTCTGACCCGTCCTGAAACTTGCAGCCGATCACAATAAATTATTAACGTACGCTAGTTTTGCGGAATTTATACGGTAAAATCAATTAAATGCTTGTAACATTAGAAGTTACTTCACATACAAATCGTTAGGGCTACGATTTTCATAAGAAATGACGTCATCATTCCTTTCATCGTCATCATCAGTCTATGTCAATCCATTGCTGGACATAGGCCTCCCCCAATAAGCGCCCTCGTGCCCTGTCCTCGGTTTGGCGCATCCCAGTGTCTACCTGCAACAAATTTCGCAGCTTTCGCAAATCATCATCCCATTGGGCCGGAGGGCATTGTACACTACGTTTGCCGAGCCGCTGTCTCCACTCCAGAACCACATTCAACATTCCATTGCAAGTATGGAATTTTAACTAATGGCAATACATTTACATTATGAAGGTATAATGGTATACTTATATTGAAATTATAAGTATTAATATATACTGGTAGTAAAGGAATATTAATTTTCAATGTATTAGAGACCATTGATGATGAAATAGAAAATTGTTCTTGCTTTTAGTTTTCCGCAATATATAATCATATCAAGTCTTGATATAATCCATCGTCAGTAAATAATTTCGCGATTTATATTTAACTACCACTACTGCGGACTAGCTAAAGGCCCAAAATTAAATATTATACCAATAAAAGGGATAATAATGGCTTCCCCACATCCGACCGCGCCGATAATTCCTCAGTACTTCGCTCAATAAATATACCTTCGACATTTTCAAGTTAGACGCAGTTGGTATATATCATAGTAACGTGAAGCTAAACAGGAACCAGGTCCGCCCTTCAGCCGATACAGCAATAAAGGGAATCCCTTTAAACGTGCTACGCATCCTTGTCCCTTGGACTTATAAATATCAATTTATACGCCGAGTCAAATATGGATAATGCTTGGCCGTTTTCGCGCTGCCCGGTCGTACTATCCGTCTTGTGTCCCCGTTATGTCTCAATTTTTCTTCCAACTTAACACAGAACAGACTGTTACTATAATTAGAAATTATTACATGCTAAAATGTTAAAATAATCTTATTTAAAAGCGTTATGACACGCTGTGATAGCTGTGCCTTTAATTTATAGGGTTATTTTAATTATAACTTTTAGATATTTTATTACTATTAATTGTGAAAAGGTATATATGTATGTATATGTCTTTTGGTTACAATGAGTTATATTCTAAGACACTGAACACAAATTCCAAGCGACATTATACCAATTGCGAAACGCGAGTTCAAGTTGAATTTAACATTCATTAAATACCTACGTTCTCCATTTAAATTTGGAGTCTACAAACAAAAATAGAGCGATACATTATGAGGATTTACGATACAAATATATGTAAAGTTTGCCAGATATATTATATTTGGGGTTGCTCCCAAGATGAGGGGGGGTACGTGAAAACATTCGGCTACGTGCCCCAGCATAATGCCTTTAAAGGGCGCTGAGGATACTAAGCTCCCGTAATTCGTCTTTCAGGAATCCCTAATTTGAAATGTGGATGAGTTTGGAAATACCGGAAGTCGGATGGAAGCTGGCCTAAGCTTGCAACCACGTGGTCAACACAAACGCTCCGCCTTAGCTCTGTTAACAGATTGAGTTCATTTTAGCAATGATGGAGAAATATGATTATTTTATGACACGAGTATAATAAGCAGTTTTATAGATTAGCTACATTAAAAATTTTGAAACGCAGTCAGGTTTACAACTATTGTTTCGAGCTAAAACCGGCGAAACTACGCTACAAAAGCCGCTGAAAGCGCTGTAAACGTTCTACGATAAGTTTTTCTTCATTAAAAAGCGGGCAGCGTTCGTGGATTTAAAATTTTCGCTTCAAAGTTGTTTGGAGATTAGCGACAAAGCGGCGGCGATATCTTAAATGTGGATCTGTTGTAAACAAATTCACGCTCGCGTTTCTCGATTTATGAGTTTATTTATCATTAACGAATTATTAAAGCGCCAGAATTTTGCGCCGTTTTTTTTGTTGGCGCTGTTTTTTGTAAGGTGTAGGTAGGTACTGTTAAACGCGTCTCTGATGTTAATCGTAATTGTACATAAGGTTGGACGATTTGTGCGTTTATTCAGCTACGTATTAAAAGCCAATGTATTATTGTCTTTGTGTGTGTGCGAGTGTATATTTTATAACATGGAACAGTCAATTTATAATGGACTATGTTTTAATTACGGTTGTACCTACTAATATAAGGGTAATGTTAGAAATTTGAAGAAAAATCATAATGCGTTGTCTATTCCTCAAGCAGTTATCATAGGGTATTTACCTACTTTATTAATAAAGTCGTCTATCAGGTGATGCTGACGATCAGGTCCAAATTCAAAATTTTCTTTGACCAATGTTCTAAAATTACATACTTTACTTTTTTGGAAGTCTTGGATTTAAATCGCAATAAATTTTCTTCGATCCAAGAAACATTAAAGGGAAGTAATTTGTTTGTAATAATATGTTTTATTATTGTTATTTATTTTATCATTCCTATATTTGTTAAGTCCACTTTAACAAGTCCAACTGTGTACTAAATTAGACACTATTATATTGCCAAAAGATAAAAAGCTCAACAGAAGTAGGCTAATAGAAAAACTTAAAGCTTCCAAGTATTTGGACGGTACAAAGGACCCGGTAAGGACCAACAATACTGCTACCCATCTGCACCCGCTCCCGAGATTCAATTAATTTTTACTGAAGATTATCACGCGCACATAAAGCAGGCGAGGTGCGGACTTATTTCGTGTTATCATAGAGTTTGCTTGATAGGAACTTTATTAATCATTTCTATCTCTATATATAATTTATTATTTAAGATAAAAAATATACAAAAGCACGTACGTCTTATAAAGAATCCTTTATCAGTAATAATTTCTGATATATAATGTAGTTCAAATGTTCAGTTAAGTGTAGTTTCAAAAGCATTATATTATTATTCAATTTCAAGGTATGAATATTTATTTACAGAATAAGAAAGATATGTACCTATAGATACAATTGTGCTAGGTAGGTAGTGCAATGTACTCACTAAGAATCTGTAGGTTTTTTTCTAGGTATTCTTGTATCTTGGTATCATCGTTGTTCACTATTAATGTAGCCCTTTAGTTTCTACAATAAAATATATGAATTCATGGCTGCATAGCAAAAATAAAATAATACGATAATTAAGTTCTATAAATGTAGATATGTATTTTATGATTTCCAGAGTCTAAGGATTGTCTTTGTGCACTAAAACTACCTTTAAAATAAACTTTTTTTGGGTTCAGTCACTTTCAGCATTGTCATTGCACATATAAACATTAGAAGTCTTTAAATATAAATAATGTTATTATTATCTGCGTTAGCAGAGGAGAAGAATATATAAAAATGTACATAGTATGCTGTTATATAGAGTTTTATTGTCTATAACGGTACGTAATTAGGTACGTGTGTTTACCAGTAGCGGCGTTGTAAATGAAAAATAAACATGCGTGGAACACTTCGCTGGCGACGTCATACGTATTATCATTGTTTGTGAGTTCACACCGTTGTTCCTGCGATTTAATGCTGAACAAACTACGTGTGCGCGCCGCCTTATGACGCTCTACAACATTAAGACTGAAATGTGTCTGGTGTCTGAAGATTTAAAATTGTCATGAATTTTGGGAATATTCCCAGCTCGGTTTATGTTGGGCTCTATGTAATTGTTAGTTATTTTGTACTGGTTATATAAAAATACAGAAATGATCAATTGTTATACTTTTAACTAAAATTTCTTATATTTTACACAAAAGGTGGCATCACGCTTGTTTTCCCCAAAGAGGTGGACAGAAGAGTGTAGTACACTCTTAGGTTTCAACAGTTACATGGTATAAATCCTGGGAATACAGTTGGTATAATAATAAATACTGGGAATTTCAAGTTAGAAAAACCTAATAGAACCCAATCTGGGAATCGGAGCCAGGGCCTCTCGGTCAACCGTTAAATTGCAACTACTTGACCAACGAGGCAGTCCAGTACTTAAATTATTTATGATTATTTGGACTACATTTGTTTTATTACATTGTAAAACTCGTTAAGCATTGTTTTAGTGTGATCAATTATTGAATTATCGATATCTTTCATTCTTTCTTTCCGAAATATATTATTGTTTTAGTTAGATTACAAATAATTCTAGAACTTCATAAACTTCATAGCTGTGGAGTTTGAAACTACATAGATGGTTCGAGCTGATTATAAAGATAAATTAAAAGTGCTAAAAAAATAAATAAATAAATAAACCGATTATAAAAAGTTCGGAGACGCAAATATCTTAGCGGACGTAAATTAATGAGTCTAGAGTAGGTACATAATATATTAACATTTATGACAGCAAAGTGGTGTCATCACATAGTATATCTGTCATATAGGTACATATATGTATATGCGTCGCCTACGGGTGGCAGCGTAGCCGGTGAGAGAAGCCATTCTCTGCGATCCCCAACCTACATGCCCAGAGGGGGGATTATGGGCAAAAATCCACTTGTAGTGGCCTGGGCCCAGCAGTGGAATTAAATAGCTTCTTGAAGATGATGATAACGCGTGTCTGACACTAGTCTGATGAACATTATCGCACATACTTCACTCAGTTGATGCTACCTAGCTGAATAGGTACTTAGTCTCTACCTACCCTTACAAAAATGTAATTGAAAATATTTATGTACACATGTGTGTTACAAAATGTTATCATGTATCTGGCAGTTTTAGATAATTACAAATGGTGACATAGAGCTATGGAATTTTGTTAGTGACAACTATCAAGAGTTGTATGAAAAGGTTTTACTTGTACATATTCTTGTAGCTTGTCATGTAGTTAGAGATATTTTGTTTTAATTTTATTTAAGAATTTATAGCCATGAGCATTGCTTGAGATAAATGATTACCACCGGTTTTAGGAGACGAAACAGGATTTCTTGTACATATAAATCGCCATCAGAGTTTGACATTATTTATTGTTGAATATTTACAAGTTTGTTTTATCACGTAAATAACCGTGAATTAATTTATTACAGATTAAATCTTGCCGCTAAAAAGGTGTTTTATTGAACTCAGCGTCGTCCTTTGACGTTGATAGTCATGTTTTATTGAAATTACGTGATTATTTTTAATTCAATGTATTGTCTCGTATGTTCACCCATTACATGTTCAATAAGAAACTTATGAGCTCACTAATATCCTTATAAGCGCACCCAAAACAAATTACCATAGGAAAGAGATTCAAAAACTTTCCCTACACTCATACCCATTATAAGTTTTCCCAAGAAAAACACTTTTCGTGCACACGTCTCCGGCAGTTTTTTCTCGGCGCACTTTTCTAAGTGCTATAAATCTTTCACGTAAATAATTGAAACGATATTTTATGCCAAAACATTCCGCGGGTAGGGAGATGTCGCGGGAGCGCCACCTGCCGCCCTTTCTACTAACTTGTACCACTTTCCACTTTAATTTGGTTGTGTAATGTATTTTCAATTACATTCAAAGGAGCACGGTGATTTGTGGTAGGACTCAAAGAGATTGGAGTATAATAAATTCTTTCTTTACCAAATTTAAACTTGCCGCGAGAGGTATAGATGGGCTACGCTGCTGGAACATCCAGGCGATAAGATAAATTAGGTATCTAAGTGAAGAATTTTACTTTAGTCGTTTGGGTGGAAGACGTGGATATAGTATGCTCATTACGTATACAATAATTCTAGTACTCAAAACCTATTCTATTTTTATATGTAAATAATTGAAACCAGTAAAATACCAACAGATTAATGAGGTAAATGTGAACGGTAGAGTCTGTAGAGGTAGCCAGGATGTACTGTATTAATATAATCGATAACGCCCTAAAAGGCCAGGTCAAGAGTGTCAGTAGACGAAGACACGTGATAAATGGTTAAAAAGGCGAAAATGTATTCTAGTGCTGGTGAAATTTCACAGTAGATATCGGGGAACTCCTGTGAGAAAGAGGCATGGCATTGTACAGGAATATCGCTATGTAAATCACTATAGTTAAATTCGCATTATTTTTATATTATTTAGTACTATACCGCCTTTCAAGTATATATGTATTTTTTGGTTTTGCAGTCAATCATAACCTTACTTATAAATTATTTATTTGCGACTATACATAATCATTATAACCAAATCATTAGATCCAGATATATGTATATACGACAATTTGTACCTACATTACAATAATTTCATTGCATTTCATTTAATTTACTATTTCAATTACAAAAGAAAAAAAAATTGAAAAAATATCATAGTGTAATTTAAATATTCAGTTAAGTGAGATACCAACATACCTACGTATATTTTAGGACGCAGTCTCAATGCCCAGATCTGATAAAACGACCTTCGTTCAATCTACAATGTACAACAATATCATAAATAAACGCTCACTTTTTCACTTCCAACAGCGAATTTATCATTTCGTTCGACCTTTTTGTACATCTCCACCCTCTTTTTGTACATCTTGGATCACACTTTTAAACGCCATTTATTTCACGATTCGACGTTCCATAACGTTTTACGTGCGTTGATGAAGGTATCGTTATGTTATATCTGATATAAAACGCTTGAGTAGGCAGCTCCGTTCGATTTGCATATTTAGATTTGAATTTATTTCTTTATCAGTCAGTACCTTTAGGTTGTAGTTTTTGTCGAAACAGTGTTCATTTCTGCAATTTTCCAATAATAGGTATTATGTCAGCAAGCTACTCGTATAGGTATCGCTTCCTCGTTAGACTGAGAGCAATGCTAAATATCTCTTCAACTTCTATATTATGATGTAACGCATCTGTAATGTAAGTCGTGAACACATTACTCATTATTTCGTGTATTGTAATGCTTCCATTTTGATTCAGTATCTATTAATTTGCGATTTCAATTTTTTCTATTGTGATTTGTTTCCTCATTAATTGCAGTAAATTATTCCTACTCAAATATATGAATAATAACTTCCTACTGTTAATGCATTAGTGGATATTTAAGGAAACAAAGGCACCGAAATGTATAAATGGATTGTAATGCGCGTAACGTTTTTTCAAGCTCTTTTTTAATTCGATGTATAGTAAGATCCAAAACGTGACTAATGAAGCGAAATCTATTTTTAATGAATTGTTTTTATATGGTCGAAACAGGCCATTTCCAGCGCTTTGTGTTCTCTATATAGGTGCATTATGTTTTCGGTCTCTCGCAGCAATAAGTCATACGTGTAATGAATAAGGGCGATTTGTTTTGAATCCGTCTAAATTTATGGACGATATCGGGGCTTTTTACAGGCGTTTTTCTCCTCATTCCGCCATTGTGATCGCCTTTTTCTGCCCCTTTATCCGGACCGAAGTTTTTTTATCGTCCTCAACAGTGACACTTTACGAGTTATTAATTGGTTGTCACAGGTTTATTTATTTCTCTATTTTGACAGTGCAGCGTTTTTCGCCGTATATTATGGCGGCCGGATTGAAAATCTATCATATTCAGGTTCTCGTAAATTCGGCGTGATATAGTGCGTTACACGGTAATAACTCTGCGAATGCGTCGAGTAGTGCGGACGGATGTGACGCGCGTTAAATAATGACGGCGGATATTAAAATGGCCGAATATGGATTATTGCTGAGCTATGTATTAAATATAACTTTGTGTGCATTACTTTTATTCAAGCGTTCCTCTAAAGATTTGTTTTGAAGTTCAATTATAATACCTAGTATTAATGGGAATAGTTTCTTATTACGATAATATCTGATTTAATATAAGGAGACCAAAAAAAATTTGTTTATTTCCTATACATATGTAAGAAAATTGTGACGTGTTTTTAAAACCGCGCATCTACAATTAGCCACCGATATGTAAACCTTGGTCAGTGATCAATTCAAGCAAAGTCAGCACGATCACGAGACATCTGTACGAAGCGATCAGTTTAACAAACAGCGCAACGTAGCAAAACTCTGATCCTTTCTCTTACGCAACACTAACGTTCATAATGTATGTATGTGCAAAGGTTTGTATGCTATTTCCCCGTCTTATGTAGGTTCTTTTTTTCCGCCATAAAGCATTGTTGGCTGCTTTATTCCTTGATTTATAAGAGACGTTGGAAAGACAAATAGCCGGATTGTGTTCCAAATTTTTAAAGCCACATTTCGTTTCGCGCACTCTCGCACCCCCTTGTAATACCTACCTTACTTAGCTCGGGAAGTCTTGGTATTTGAAATGTTACATGACCATGTCAGCCTGACAAATTCAAGAATTGATAGATTTTAAACATTTGTTTCACCTATTTTTCGAAATCCTTGCGCTGCCATCAGTAATAAAAAGGTATATGCATTATGTAATTACATTTTGATAATTTTCTAGAAACCTAAGTAGTTATGAGATTTCCGTACGTAGATTTCTGTAATTTGGTACTCTGACGTCATTCAATTTTGTTTCATCTACTGACTATTGAGATTTACACTACTATTTAAAATTACTATTAACTTTTTTACACTGAACAACATTATTAGACTGACATGTCAGACGTAGATTTAACAGTACCTGCTTCGTTCCTTGTTCAAATAATTGATATAGAAAAAGAATTATGAGAACAGGTAATTTTTTTTTCGAAAATAAGTACCGACTTTGTCGCCATCAAATAGAGTTGCTAAGAATGTGAATCTTTTAAATTAGTTTCCAGTCTTCGGAAATACAAAAGGTATCAAAATGAGTAAGAAAGCGGATACGGTGGCCTTATTAAAATGTGTTTTCCCGCATCTTCCGTTGCTTAGCCGCGCCACCTATCGGCCTGTTAGGAGATTTAATGGGAATTCTCTCATTTCTATCGGGTCTTACGCTCGAATTTATAACCCGACTCGGCTCTTTTTACATACGATTGTACTTTCACGGATTTATACTTCCTGTAAGTTGGATTTAAAAAGCTCTCATGCGTTTTCTAATAACCAAAAAACCCTGGAACGGCAGCTTTTTTACAATCTGAATGTATTTTTAAATAAGTACTTTTTAATTTTTGTTATCATTATTATTTACTTTGCATTAGATATGTTTTATTTAATTTGTTTATCTTCCAGATTATTTCGATAAGATTTGATTTCCGATCTACCTATTTTTAAAAGACTCAAAGAATATTAAAGCTTTTATGACGAATCATTTTACATTTTTATGCTATAGATACTTTATTTAAGTTACTTATGAAATCTGATTGAACGTTATACAATATTTGTAATTCCGTTCTAGGTCGGTGACAAACTACGGAACAGCGAGCCGCGACTCGCAACTAGCCAATTGAAAGTCGACACTGAACTGCGTTCGCGACTTAATTTTTACCCCATAAACGCACCCCACGAATCGCGATACGATATGGAAATGCGTCGCCGTCGTCGGCAATACTCGGCGATTTTCGGCCGAACGTGCGCCCCGCACTAAATTGCCTATTTATTCTTAACTTCATATATTACTTTGCGCTGTTGTCTGCGCAAAGCGATATTTATTGTTTGACCGTTATTGCGTCAAATGACGTATTGGTTGTACGTATTATCGGATAGGTTAAAGATGGCCTATGCGTGACGTCTGCGGAGTTCCTCTGGGCTATTAATGTTGGCCAACTGATATACGATATCTGATTAGTTTGGAGTTTCTCAGGCTTCACATTTCATATAATATATGATGCAATTTCTTTATTAACATGTATTTATATACCTATGTGAATAAGGCAGATGTCTCTAAAAGTTTAATCATGGATTATTATAATACTCACCTTCTTTCCTTTATACTTTATAAATAAATACTGACAAACATAAAAAAGACAGTATTATTTGTTTTAATTTAATAAATTTGCTTCTAATACGAAATAACAAAAAAACTGAATCATGACAATTGAATCAATAACAATTTTAATTTGTGCATACAAAACAATATTATTGCACAAACTAAAAGATATAGGTATTCTTTATTTTGATTAATTAGTAAAGGGAACAAATCTAAATATACTTCTAATATCATACAATTCTGACCACAAACTCAACATCACGGTAACGAAACAAATTCAAAACTTAGGAAACAGAAACAGAAGTTCCATTAGTCATTCAGTAACCGAATGTAATAGCGATATGATATTGGGAGGGACGTTATCGGTCGTCAGCCAGTCTGCGGCTCGTAAATAACCCGCATTCATTACTCCCCCATCGAGGAACGTTCGAGAAAAGTATTTAATACGGATCTCTATGCCAGTAAGTGGACCCGACTATTATCTGCCACTCAATAAGGAAGCTTTTAGCCGTCATAATTCGTTATGTTCCACTGTCTCTCATATTCGTATGAAACCATTTGTTAAGTGCAGTAAAAGTTT
>DWDT01002709.1:0-13325 GCA_018245595.1 Microceris scylla | reverse complement strand
ATTTCGATATTATTATTATTTATTATCACGCCAGGTTCCATACTAGATAAACACTGAGTGCCAAATATTTATTCTCTTAGGCATGAAGTTCGTTTAATATAAAATTGTAAGTTTCGTTCAACGATAAATTACTAGCCTTCTATAATGTTTAGTATAATCCTTCTATAATCTGAAGCATTTCGGAATAAAATCTGTAAAAATATTTCATATATATTCATCTAAATCATATAACGTCTTTGCGAGTGACTTTTCATCGTTTTTTATTATGATATAAATAATTGTTATTAAAATTTGATAACATAACAAAAAGGTCCTCAATACTCATGGTTCCGTATAATACGATTCAAAAATAAAAGACAATCCAATTACAATAGAACCAGTCACATACATAATACACCTACATTTCATCTCACACAACACAATACCACTTCACCTACCTACTCACCACAAGATACCTTTCTCTGAAAAGAAAGGCGCGCGCCCAATATTTTTCATATTAATAAACTCCACGAATTCAGTGTAGCGTTATACACGATTATCCTCAGAGAGGCAGATGAAAAAAAGGTACAAAAAGAAACGAGAAAAAAAAGTAAAAAGTATATGACAGAAGGCCGGGGCTCGAGGCGCGGGCGAACGAAACGCACGGCTTGACGTATTCCTTTTTTACGCTCATATTCTTATTATTGAGCCCGACTAACCGCTCCCGGTGTTACGGGCGAGGAATGCGCCACAGAGCGCCGCAAGTGCAGAAGCGGCCGTTTTATTTTATTTATTTTTATACCATAGAAACAACCCGCTCAGTAGGCCAGGTGCTGTTAAGCGATGGAGAACATATCCAATGTCAAAATGAATTTATGTCCCATTTGTTTTCCTTTACTAAGTGTCACTATGCCATTTGTTGTCATACACTGAGACAGGGCAGACATTTATTTATATTTATGAAAAAATTTACTTAAGTGGTAGCGAAGGGAATGGATGTACTCACGTACTTGAACCAGAACAGAATTCTAGAACTTTTAACTTCAGGTAGAACTACAATTACGTTATTAATTCTAAGTACATTTAATCTAATGGATTTTAAAATATGTATATGCGAAATTATAAATATGTTCGGAGTATTTAATTGTACATGACAGGACAACAATTTAAACTCACAGACTGTTCTTATTATTAAAGAATACTATCAGCACAAAACTGAACAGTATTATTTTCATGTGATCAAACTAGGTCTTATACGAGGCAGGCAGGAAGCATAAATTAAATAAAATCGTATCAAAGAAGATTAGCATTAATCCTTAATACTGTGTAAACTTATTAAAAACACTCAATGTATCTCAGCTCAGTACTACGAACGATTTCATCACATTTTACGATTACCGAGCGGCTTTCGGCTGCGGCGTGCGGCTGCAGCGTGCGTCGCTGCGTCTAATGCGTCGGTTACCAAAAAAAACAATATCAAAATTTTATTTTAACTATCGTATAACCTTATTTCAATCTAAATTAATACCTCCTAACAATTTCTTTTAAATCTTGTTTTATACACATATAGCAGTCCGACAAGTTTTTAACTGAAATCAACCAAAGGACACACAATTTTAGATTAAATATAACTAACTATAAAGATAGAGGAACATGTTACCTAAGGTGTGACGGTCGCAAAGGACCTGAAACTGAACCAGTGTGGAACACTATATTTACAACACTTCTCGGTCTGTTAAAACGGTCGCGTTCAGTAAACGTGTTGATGACGTTGACGCTGGTTAAAAAATACAATTTGTTATTTTCAACATGTTATTTGCAACTAATTATTGTGAATTCGTATTACTACAGTACAATATTGTCCGACCGAAACGGGTTTTTCAGCCGAAACCGAAATCGAACTTTCGACCTCGCTCTCAGTTTTGGGCCGAAACCGAAACTTACCTAAACACATTTAAAATTTCTATTGCATACTGAAATCTAGTGCATTTCTAATCTAGACAGTTAAATAGAGTTAAAAAAGCGTAACATCACGCCTGTAGTCCCCGAAGGGGTAGTTAGAAGTGTGTAGTACACTCCCAATAGTTGGTGAGAGCCTATTATCAAACATCGGGCGCAAATCCAGGCTCCAAGTCACTAATAGAAATTCTAACTTAGAAAAATCTAATAGTTCCCGACCCGGGATTTGAAACCAGGACCTCCCGATGGGCAGTCGCGCTTGTAACCACTTACCAATGAGGCAGTCAACAATAATAATAATAATCTTTTTGAATATAATAACTTTAGTTTATAGTTATAAATGTAAAAACGTTCGTAATTTTTATTTTTGTAAATCAGACCTAACTAGTTTTTATAACTCTACAAAAACAACAATTTACATGGAATTTGAAACTATAAAACTTGCACAATATATTTGTATAACAAAGAATACAGTAAAATTATTATCTATAGATTAACAGAAAGCTTCAAAAAACCATAACACCTCTTATCACCATCGTCATATACTACTAACGCGTCTCTCTTAGTTGTTACGTACTTACATTCCTGACTCTATTGTTGATAGAAATGACCTCAGTGCGCTCATTCTATACGCAGTTCTACAAAGACACACAGAATGACAAAGGGATCAAACTTACAACAGAGCATCACGAGGGTTAAACTGAGTCCGCTTCGGAGTTCTCTACCTGTGGCCTTCAGAAAGCAAACGCCTTAGGAATGTCGAGAAAAAAGAAAAAAAACACATACACCCTCGTGAGAAATGAATGAAAAAATAGTTTGGGGGATTTCTGGGCGATGGGAATTTTGGATTCCAAGAAATCGCGTGCCATCCGCACTTCACGATACTCGGAATATCATTACGGGCATATATTGATGTCACTGATATAACGACTATTATGTAGAGTCATAAAATCTGCGTAGTTTGTAAAGTTCACGTAACGAGTCCATATTGTTAATAATCAATACAAGAGCTTTTCGGCTTTAGTTTCATATTAATGTACAATTTGTCTCGACATAAACCATAGTTTCCAAATATTAAGCAAACAGTAATATCGAATAGTTCCTGAATAATTATTAAGCAGTATGTACTTGTGGAGTAAGGAAATAGTGTAGTAACTCTTACTTAGAGGAACCAAAGTAACTTAACTAAATAGTGTGGTTGTGAAAGAAAAAGTAAATAGAAAATACATAAACGAGTCAAAATAATTTATCCATCATTAGAAACATTATGTAAGATATTAATCCGTCATCATTATTCCTGCTTTTATCGTTCCACTGTTGAAAACAGACCAAGAACATTAGATTTAAAGCACCCACAGGTTTCTCTCATTCATGAACATAATATTACTAAATTACTTAACACCTAATATTTCACTTTAAAGTTGCTCTTACTTCGATAACTTAAAACATTTCGAGTACCAGTACTTCTGTCCATACTTATATCAAAGCGGTAACAAAGAATAAAAGGCTATACTTAAAATATTTTTAAACGTCTGTAATTGTTGTGAGCTTCATATACTTAGTCAGCGTGGCAGACTTCGGGCTTGACGCTTCTTACCCTGAAAGACTCGTGTCCAACAGTGGAACTATAAAAGGTTTATGTTGATGATGATAGACATTATAAACACCAACACAAAAGTGCACATGCACACATGCTTTTGTTTGTCTGTTAGTATATCACGCAATAATCATAGCACCATATTTGATGAAATTTTTAAACTGATAACCTTAAACGTGGACAGTAAATGGAGAGGACAGTGGGCAATCAGCTTTTATAATCATATTTAAAAGCGCTATTAAAGAAATGGTCACAAACAAAATTATTACATTTCCATGCTAATTTAAATGCTCAGTGACTGACCTCTGTTAAGTATACCTCTTTATAAATCGTACGTATACCGTAAAAGGTTTAACGCTTGTCCATGACTAAATTAATTACTGTTATATTTTTAACAATTAGATACACTCTGTTAAGGCGCGTACACATTGATACAAAGCGGAAGTGTGATATGTTGTATAATAATATGATACAACATATCAAAATCTGCACCGGAGTTTAGCATAATGTGTGTGATTAATTACGTGCTTTTTTAATGTAAATAAATACAGATATATACAAAAATGTATTAAGAATATGCTTAGTAGCATTCGTGATAAAAATATAATAAAAAAATCCACTATAAAGAAAAAACAACAAGGGTGAAAAATCCAACTAAGCTTAACTAAGTAATTAAAACCTAACTGGAATATGGGTCTCGTCCCAAATGAGACGTATTATGTTATTTGCTATTAACTAAATACCAACATCCACACAATGTGTACCGGGCCTAACTTTCGCCCACACGGTCATTTGATAAACATGGCTTGTGGCCTGTGTCTATCAAACGGTCACAGTTTATATATTTTATAATCGTAGATTACCATATGAAGAGGCTAAGTGCTTTGGAACTCATTCTCATTTGTTAAATGCCAGCAGCTTTCACGTTATGCCCCTTCTAATCAAATCGCGTTCGTCTATTTTTCTACCCCATTTATCACGGACTGATTTTTTAAATTGTTATTGAGCGGATTTATTACACGGTGTGGATTCATTTACACATATGTGGATAATTTTAGCAATTTTTATAACTACTGTTAATACTGTAAAATAAGGTTAGAGTCGAGTATAATGACATTATTTCTTTGTCACGTACTTTGAGGTTGGCAAAGAGCAATCTAAAAGATACATTTCGAGAAAGTTCTCGGATACGATATTTTTTTATTTCAATTCATAACATCAAAACTAAAGCTGCACTGCATTATATACTGCACACACATGTATACAAATAATGTTATGTATGCCTGTTCAAATTCTAAACTGGAAATCAATTATGAATCTGTACCGGGAGCGCATAGGGTATACAACAGTCTGTACATAAAAGCGTAAGGGACTTAAACAGTGGCGCGCGCCAAGGTCTCAACTTAAGGTCGTTCGAGGGAGCGCGCATTGTTCAGCTTCTAAAACAATCTCGGGTTACAGCCGACTACCAGAGCTACGCTACTTTTAGAAGTACCAATACACTACCTATTCAAGTACGACGTAATTAAGGCGAATTTCATTATTTTCCCGTATAAAGAACATTATATAAAATCGTTTCTCAATATAAATAATGTTTTCGCCCAAATTTATTGTTTACTTATTTTTAAAGACCAGATTCAGCTGTCATGACCAAATAGGCCAGACACTAAATGATGGAATGATTAGAAGATGAATGTAGAAGAAGCACATCAGAGCTTTAAAAATTAAGATTTTTGACACTCGGTATCTTCTCCGTGCCCTGTAAAGGACCTGGCGTGATGGTATAAAAATGTAATAATAAGATTGTATACATATAAACCAAAATAGTTGCTAACCAAATCATATATATAACATAAGTTCATCATTTACAAAGGAGACAATAACAAACAGTTTCATAATATTTTTAATTATTAACAGTTTTTTCTACGAGTCGCCTAAAATGTGACGATATATGTATAAAAAAATAAACATAAATATTGAATAAGTTTTAAACCGCTAGTAGTTATAATATGACTAATAATGAAATTCTTTAATAAAACACCCGGAAATACGTCGCAGAAACCGGATGTTGTGAATAATGTAATCACTACCTCACGTAAACACCTCATTCGGTTGCAAAAGAAATATTTTATATACCTAAGACTACTCGAGGCATAATTATAATATATAAAGATTATGATCTAACAACTTATTTATGTTAAATAAATCTTTATGAATTCAATTTTTATTTACGTAATGAAACACACACATGTACATATAAAGACATTTTTGATTTATATACCTACATAACATTTAAATATAAGCGTGTACAGTTTAAAATGCTAACGATATCTGTCATAATACAAAACCATGTATGGAAACGAATATATTGAAGTTTTTCTATACAATAGTTCAACGTTTTGGGTATATTAAGAGTCATAATACATGGCATTTCGATAGCATGGTGGGCAGAGTAACCATTTCAAGGTTCGCACAATGCGCACGCGCCGAGGTCGCCAGGGTCGAGGCCGCTGGCCCCGTCCTTCGCTCCATGGTGCATACACCATATGTATATATATTGCATTTATGTTATATGTTAGAGAATACACATTTGTACAGATATGGGAGTAAATTTTAAAGCGATATATAAGTATCAAACTTATGACGTTTAGTATCAATTATGAATTACACCGATGTTATTGCCGTACAACGAAATTTTTAGTTGACAGCATATTTTATACATGAACGGTAGAGCTTCAACTTATGTAAAAAATTAAGAGATAATGTCTATACTTCACAAAAATCTATACTATACTACGTCCCACATGTATAATGACCATAATAAGAAAATTGACGTTATAAATATTAGTCGATAAAAGCTAAAGTATAAATACTATAGAAAAACATTCAAAATTTGTACATACAAAACTCCATGTTACTTTGTAATAGACACTATGATAATATATTCCCCTTTACGATAAAAAAAAATAGAACCTTCAGAATTCATCAAGTCAAAAAGGCACTACAAATAAATTACCAAATAATTTATCAAGTCCACATTTTATATTATAACATTTGTTGTACGAGTCGTGAGCGTATAACCTTTAATTCGGCTGGCATTATATGTAAATGTGTTGGTGGAAAGTTAAAGTTCAACAAAGGGCCCAGCTGTCCAGTTTATGATCGAAAGAGTCGCATTCCTCACCGGTGACACGACGGAGCGACTTTAATATAAAAAGCCGGCTATCCATTAGCGAGTGGAGCAATTATTAATTTAAGTCCGAATGTATAACTGACACACCGAATATACAAGCAGTAGGTAATACAATTTAGAATGCCGCCATCTTTAAAAACTGACATTCGTCGTACTGACTGGGTTTGTATGCAGACGTGTTGAACAGCTTAGGAGTCGGAGATATAAAAGTGTTTAAAGTAATAGTTTCATTATCCAATAGAGAAACAATAGGTTTCAGCTCATTAGCAAAATAACGGTTTTGGTTATATTAATGTTATTGTATTATAGACTCGCTAATGGATCACCACGTGAATTTAATTCGAAGAATATGACCCCTAATGACTTGTGCGTTCAGTGCGTTGTAAGTACATTATTAAAGACAAAGAGAGCAACTTTTGTATTATTAGGTAATAACAAATATTTAACTTATAAATAAGTATAATAAGAGTTATAGACATTTAGTTATTAACTCTATTAATAGAGCGTTTGTAATCCTTTTTAAAAAGTCTGATGTTATTAAAAATACTGATGTGTCTTCAGCTCATTGTTATTGCAAAGTTTATTTGAAAATAATTACATACAGAGTCAAGAATAACTTTAATAATTCCATCCTTATATAGTTTGAAATAACTACGTACTTAGTAACATCCTGCGCGCAAAATGTATGGAGATAAAAACCTCGAAACATCCTCCTGGCTTTCTCACATACTCGCAACCCGCATTCTCACTCTTAGAAAATATGTTTGCATAAAAAACTAAAGTATGCTCTGTGTAGGATAAACATACGGATTTCCTCCTGGTTTAATATGAATTTGTGTTTAGAAGAAATGTAATTGGTTATATATTGTTATGGTATGACACATTGTAATCTGTAAGAGCCGTATTTAACAATAACGTAAAAAGAAGGTTTGATGATGATGATGGACATAATGATTACCAATGTTCTTCAATAAATTCTTCGCTCTTCAATCGCAGAGACGAGAACAGTATCGTACAAGTTGGTAGGTTATTTTTGACTAGGAATGTCACACGGACTATAGAAGCTTTGTATTTATAGTTTCACATATTTCAAGGACATGTTGGCCTCTGAGAGACATGACTTACTATTGGAATGGTACATTTTAAGAGAGAAAATATTATATAGACTCCACTAACATCGATAAATTCATATTCAACTTTGTTTTTGTTCTTCATATAAAAACAGCAGACGTTCTGTCGCCAAATAGATATTTATTATACCTACCTAAAGTTATTGCAAAACATTATTATTAGAAGGAACCTCAATTAGCACTCAAACATTACGAAAAATCGGTCACAAACCAAAATCCCATTATTAACAAACCTACAGTAAAATTACAATCAAGGGGTATTTTTCATATCGTTTCCATATACAGCGTAGAATATCAAGTTCATGAATAAATTGATTGTAAAATCCAAAAGTAAATGTATTTATTAAAGTTTATACGATCTTGATACAGCTGATTATAGCTCCGATTACGAAAGCAAATAAAACCTTTAAAAGAACGACATATAGTACAAAGACATAAAACACAAGACACGTACGCAACTATGAATAAAGACAAGATATCGTAAGCATTAATTTTTAATGGTACATCTCTCCCAATCTCAAGAGTTATTTATATCTCGGAATGTCACTCGAACGAGAATGCTCCAAGACATTAAATCTGTACATGGGCATAGCAGCTACCGAGTTACCCAAGATTAGATGTTAGAAGAATTTGAATTGTTTATAGCACAATATAGTTTCGTAACGAAAGATAGGTACTGAGGAGCCATTTAAAATAGAATTTTAATTACATGTAAATGATAAAAGTAAATAGTGGAAAAAGGAATAGTAATTATCTTAATAATAAAAGCAAAACATATTTATTTGAGAACTGAATATTTAATCACATATAAATATGTAACTTGTAGAAGATTCAGATACTAACAAAGAAGCTATCAATACTAAAAAACATATTATAGTAGGTACATTAAAATACACAGACAAACACACAACGAAAAGTAACTGCACAGTTTTTCCTAATACAATTTCAAAACGACTTCAACATTATACCCTCGACCTCTGACAATAGTTACAATTTGGAGCCCAAAATCATGTCTATTACGAATACTAACAAAAACACTAGGTAAGTACATGGTTACAATAACAAATTTCACAATAATACCGTTGGTACCGTCGGTATACTTTACAGCCATTACACTAATAACACCAGATACATTTACATTCCATAAAAATAAATGCTCGAAATTGTATCTCGGAACGTGGTCTTCATTATTCTAACGCGGCGTCCACACAGCCGCAGTGTACATACGAGTACAACGCATTCGTTGCGATGCGATATCATACGATAACGTATAGATTCAAACTTATATTTCAACTTTTATTATAAACTTATATATTGAAGGTTGACAGATAATCAATTTAACCACAGTATTGTGAATGGTAGTAATTCTCAAATTCATTCCAACATTGCCGAAAGAGTTATATGAATCTTATCTGGAATTCAAAATTTGAGAAATTATAGATAGTGATTTTAATAATTCTATCTAGTTGCAAGATTTAAAGGAATATTGACAGGAGTTCAGAAACTTCAGATTAAAGAAATTATAGAAAGTTATTTTCATAATTGTAACGTACAATAAATATGCTTTTACCAAATACATTTATAAAAATATTTATAAAAATTACATTGAACACATACTCTGTTAAATTAAATTTATTAGTGCAAATACGAGTACTTTACAAATACTTAAAAAACATTTCACAACCAGTTCGAGTTACTCCAAACAAACTATATACTAGTTCGCTCGTATTTCACATCACTCGTGTACCAACGTGTCAAGCACGTGGGTACCACCAGCAGGTCAAAGAGAAGTGCAGGTTAAAATAAAAACTTCTGGAATGTTTATCATTTGGAATTCCACGCTTTACGATCGGAGGTTACGCTCTACGGAAACGTCTTTGACACGCGATTACTCATACTGAAGTTGTAATGGTTGGACGATAGACATTTCTAAACATAAAAATGTAGTCTTTTAGTCCGTCTGTGCCAAAATCGTATTAAAAAGTTTTTTAGCTGACGATTGTCCTTGTTTAATTATTACGTAGGAAATTGGGATATTTATAACTAAATACTAAGATACTTCATTTGTTTGCTTCAGACAAATCAAATGTAACTAGAAAATTTTGATAATTTATATCGGTTTCTGTTTTATTATATTGCGAGTTCATTTAGAAGGGTAGACATATCCGCCGAAACGTCACCGTAGAATGATATTTTTTATAATTTTTATTGCATGAAGGGAGCAACGCAAAGATTTTTTTCAAATTTTTCCTCATTTTTTTCAAACCTTTCACCTGTTACGTTTATGTCCCATGGAATAAGTGGTGAGCCTATTGCCATACACCGGACACAGATCCAAACTCCGATTCACTACCAGAAATTCTAAATTCAAAACAATTCGCTAAGTAGTTTCTGCTACAAACTGCCAATGAGTGGAACTCTCTGCCGGCGTCCATTTTACCCGAATCGTGTAACCTGGAATTATTCAAAACGAGAGTGAATTGGCACTTTCTAGGCGAGCGTGCTACATCCTGGGCTGCATGTCGCTTTCTATCAGGTGGGATTGCGGCCAAACGGGAGCCTATTTCTGCATTTAAAAAAATTAGATAAATGCAATAGTATGGGACCCGAGATTTGAACCCAGGTCCTGCAAATCGGCAGTCACGTTTGCAATTCGACCAAAAAGGTAGAATTTTTTTCAGTGTCGATAAATTATTTTTTCAAATTCTCGTCCGTATCTTTCGTTAAAAGCATACATTGATCAAGGTACTCGTGTAAAGTAATAAACACACTCAAATTTAGTTATATAACTAAAAATTCCCCAAAGAAGAAGTGACCTGTTCCTAAAATTATATGAAAATTCTCTCGGTTCCTAAGCATAGATCGCTCGAAGATAGAGACAGACAGACACGACAGGGTGACTTTATTCTATACTATAACCAGCGCTAAGCAAATCCTACCCAAAGTATATTAAGATATTTTCACACAAAGCACTTTAATACATCGTTTAAAAGATAGTTTCGAAAGCATCACGAACTACACCTATAATACACTAAAAGCGACGGGACTAAAAACACTTCCAAGAACATAAAACGCTACATCCGAATTCTATATAATTTATGTAGATTATTTCGGTACTAATAAAAGTCACATTGAAATACATGTAACGCGGTGTGCACATGTCTGGAAGCATCTCGGGCACGCAGGAAACTGGGCCTCGGTTCGAAATCGCTTGAATAAAATTTTAATTACCACGCCTTTATGGTACGGTTCTTAATTTTGTACCAGTTTAGGACTGTTTCCTGCGCGGTTCCAATTAACCGATGCAGTTATAAAGGTAACAATTTAGATCGAGTGAATATCTTCTTATGTAGTGAAGTCTCACATAGTGCTTTAAGTATCTGAAATACGATCTGTATCGCAATATTTGCGGACCTAGTATTACCACAGATAGAGAAGCATTATTTTATTCATAATTTCTTGAAAATGGAGAATATTTTTTAGCTGTAACATTATTTTTTAAAATATAAGAGAAATACCTTTACACTGAATTATAATTAGAAATGCCATTTATTCTGTTCCAATTCTAAGCAGTTTGAATGCCCATAATAAAAATACAGCAAACAGAAATAAATTCAGTCAGTCAATCAGTCACAATTAGCGTTTAGGTTAGTTTATGATAGGTCGGGTTATATTCATTTTACATTTCTTAATAATAATACTTTATAAATAAAGCTTTTTTAAATGTATAATTTCGAATCGACATCTATTTTAAGGACGGTTACCTGTCATTAACATTTTTTCGCGAAATTTCCATTTAACTACAACACTTATGACATATCGGTACTCGCCTTTGGATATAATTTCACCAATTTCATATATTTCTATATAATTAGTAAGAGGTAGAATGTGTAATTTGTTCACAGTAGCCGTTGGGAGCGGCAAGTTGCTATTTAAATGTCTTAAGTACAGTTATTGATGAGTTGCTTGTAACTGAAATGTGGTAAAATGGCTTTCAAAATGACAATTTAAATTTATTAGCGTTTAGACGTATTCAGGTAGCATTTACGTCTTACAATAACGATAATTTCAAAAGCATCTAAAGCTGTTAATATGACTATATTATTTTGTATGTTTAGAGAAATACTGTATTCAACGAAGTAAGTGCCATTGCCGTCATTGCATCAAAATTATTATCATCGACGATTTTTTAAGTTCCGATATTGGACGCGTATATTCTTTAGATTAAATATGTCACAGCTATAGCATTTACCATACACCAACCAATCTAAATATTAGGACAAACAGAATAACTTGCATAGTGCTCGTAGAGTAGTATTCATAATATGCGTTCAAGTGAAGCAAACAGTTAAATATTGCGATATTTTCCACATTCAAAACTAAAATTCTCTTCAAACATAAACGAAGAATTTAAATTTGATTGAACCGTTTATTAATCTAAAAATAAGCCCCAAGCCAGTTCAGCGTGTTGCTAGACGTACTTGGTTAGCGTAACCATGGCAACGAAACTATTGATTTTATTTAACAAACTACCCCACTCAGATAGTATGAGATACGACGAAGACATGATCGGCGATGCAAATGTACAGACCGACGTGCGAGTACCTTTATTTTTGTAGATTTTGATCGCATAATTATAGATAAAGCGCAGTGAATAATTGTCGGGAGGAAAACTATAATTACCTGGCCGAGAATTCAACAGCGTAAAAAGTAATGAGATAAAGGATTCTTGAGAAAAATCGCATTTAATTTACCGCCCGCTTCTCATAGACGTCGTGATGGTCGGTCCACTTTGTATCGTTTAATTCCTTTTACAAGGTCCTAATCTAATGATTTATACGTAATAAACTTTCATGTCTGTGGTTACAAAACAGTAGTTAAACTGATTAGTTCATAGGTCAAATTTCAAAATAACTCACATCTCTAATATTCGAATGAGAAAAGTCAATGAGAGACTGCTTACACAGGAAATCGCTATACGTGTAACGTGAAACATGCTAATGTCGCAATATTATTGAAATATAAGCGAAGATTGATTTGATGAGATTAAGAACAACTGAAATTATTTCAAGCTGGATGTACACTAAACATTATAGAATAAGTACCAAATCAAGTAATTAAAATAAGCTGTTTTATCGTATCGTATCGGATAGATACGAAAATAGTCGCGAGTGTTCCGATAATTTCACGTGAGCATAACCGGTATATATTTAAATAAAATATAAACTAAAAATATTTTTAAAAACTATCTTTATGAGTATTCTTATATAATCAATCCTGTAATATTATATACATATGTATATTACATACTCGTATTAATAATTATATTTAATATGTATATATACATTTATTTTAGTGTTTATAAAATTAAGATGACTATGTGCCTGCCCCAACTTCTCATCACCTGCGTTGACTGGTAGAAAATGCCACATGGCATGAGTTCCACCCTCTGTTACCAACAATAAAG
>DWDT01002708.1:0-13325 GCA_018245595.1 Microceris scylla | reverse complement strand
GCTCAGTGGCGTGCCATTGGAGAGGCCTATGTCCAGCAGTGGACGATGACAGGCTGATAGTGTGTGTGTGTGTGTGTGTTAAGATATTTGGTGTGCTAGAACAATTAAGTACCTAACAGAATTATTACTTCCAGCTATAAAACTTGATGAAACGCAAGTTTTATTACAATTAACGTACTTTGCTTACGTACTGCATGATTATTAAAATGTCAACATTAGACGCAGCAATATTAGACGCACCAGCAAGAGCTGGTGATAAATTCCATGATGGGGTGTATAATGTAACTGTTGAAACGTAGGAGTGATGTATTACACCCCTTTGCTTACCTATTCGCGAATTACAGGAGTGATGTTAGATTTGATGTCAAATATTATAACAATGATCAAAAAAAAATCAATCCCATTGCGAAAAGCTAAAGACAGCAAAATGACAGTCAAACAACACAAACTCTATTTATCCGACTGTACCTGTTTCCACTTCGGTAAAAAGCTCAGAAAAATTGTCTTTGTTGTGGACATAAAAAGCTGTTGCAACGATCGCATTGTTTAACGTTCCGACTATTGTTGGAATTTTACAAACTGCTGTTATAACGAGGACACTAACAGTTACCTAGAATACCATTAATAACAAAAACTAAACTTGTGAACACTGAATTATATTGCTCCACGTTCAATTCCACAGTAATGAACGTGAGAAATCTGTGTATAAATTAGCCAAACGCGATGTCATTAAATTGAGCATTTTTGACCCGTAACGTATGATGTAGTAAAAGCGCGTGAATATAATTTTAAAATATCCATTTTTTAAAGGGAAATAATGATTTAAAAAGCTATCCTTTTCATTTCGAACACCTACGTGTGAGTATTTTAGCTGTTCAAAATATTTCCACTTAACAGGGACAAGAACCGGTTGCGATCAAAAACAAGATAAATGGAAAGTTTAAGCAATGTATGAAGTGCATACGTAATACGAGTACCTATTAGATTAGATTTCTTATATAAATGACGTAATCGTTATAGATGTTACCACGACACGATGCAAGTCGTGTTCGTTTTTCATTAACCCACTTCTCACTAATCACGTATGATATAGCCAATTAGAACAGTTCAATGTAAGAAAGTAAATGTTAAAAGTATACGTAAATCAATAAAGAAATAACGGCCATCAAAATATAAATGCCAAAATTAACTTTATCCTTGACGAAAAGAAAATGTATGATTGATATAAAAAATACCATATATAACGAGCCAACATATAATTTAATTGCAAATTTAAATCTTAATACGGAACTTTGGTTTGGCATTAAAATAAAACTGCGCTACGTTATCCGCAACAAAATATCAAGTACGATTTCAATGGAAGACCCATATAGACGTACGAGAAGTAAATCAGGTCGATACGTATACATTTGGATCAGATCGAAACCGTTCTGTTTCGTCATACTAATGGGTATTCCTATACTAAGTTTACGATTCGTGTAATCATTGTGAAACGGCCGCGACTATCAAAACTTAATGCATCGTTTTATTTCCAAACAAAAATGCAATGTGATGAAATATTGCCCGGGAGATTAATATTAGTCCCTAGACACGTGTGGTGGAGAGACGGTAGTTTACAAGCCATAAATTTCAAATGGATAGGGAGCATCAAGACTAGGCACTAAAAGAATGCTATATTTTGTTATGTACAAACGAATATTCTTGCATATTTGTTGGTAATAAAAAATGTACTCAAATATTTGTATAAAGCTGTACAATCACGGAACTGCAAATACTCGTATAAAGCAGATGCTATCTTAGAACCAAAAAAATTTATATAACTCTTTGTTTTTGAGTGTCTTCCGCTTTTGGACTAACTAGTGCTAACAGCTTCACGACGCGGGATTAACGAGCTGAACTAGATTTGATGCTAAAGCAAGAATGCTTGCTGGATACTACCTTTTGAAGCAAAATGTTTGATTAGTTACAAGACAAGTATATTAGAAAAATATTTGTATGAAGTCAAATCCACGTCAAAATACCGAGCACACTGAAACACTAGGGTACTAAATTGGTATAACAACGGTGGCGATGATAGAGCTCAATCTGCGTACAAATGAATCTCTCGGTGATACGTCACACAATCAATAAGCCACTTCCGTATGCGGGCGAGCACGATTGGCTTATTAGACTTGATGACAGTTACGGTTCCAATACAATATTTTCCCGTGGGTCTCAATAAGAGAGGTCAACTCATCCGACATAAGGAGATGCAAGCGCACTTGTGTGACTCTTAATGAAACCAATCTAACTAATAGAACTTCATTGGTTTAAATTATAACTGGTGTAGTTTTGGTAGGCAACCCAAATTATTTCCTATCGCTCCACAAACAGTCGCCTAATTGAATAATTTGCAGCTGCGTATAACTAGACCAGTGTTCTTTGAATAATTAGGAAAAACGAACACCCACAAAATGTTCAATTTATTTGACCGCATTCAGGAATACATAATGTATTTAAAACTTGAACGTAATGAAGTAAACTCCTGATTTTCGAGAATATTTTTGTTATTACATCATCGAAACTTTTTTGATCTTGACTAAATTTAAATTATTCTCTTAATAATTAACTACCTCAACAAATCTTATATTAAATCTTATGAACACCCACGTCATTAACATCAAAACAACAACTACCTCTCAGAATAATGCTTCAAAATCTAAAAACAAGAAAAACGTATCGCACAAACAAAGCAACAATTTTACAAACACGAGAAAATATTTAGCTTGACATCCGTTGATATACAAAAACGAAGATAGTCGTCGACAGTTAAAAGTAAGTAGGGTGTGAATGTAAAGGGTTGTAAGCGTTTTGGGGTACGTCCCCGCACTTAACATGCACGTTGCGATTAGTTAGTGCGCCTGATAATAAGCCCTCGCCCCTTTGGACAGATAGCACTCTTTAAAATTTAAATGTCTACATAATGTTTAAAATTGTACCGTCCTTAAAAAATCTCGTTTTTATATAGTATTTGTTTGACTGCTTATATTCTTATTAAAAATTTCGTATATACATATATATATATATGTGCATAATTACATCGAAAACATTCGATAGTAGTGAAACTATACCGAAAAAACATGTGTTCGTTAAGCCTGTATATAATTTAATTATTTTATATTATTAAATCCGCATAAGTATACCCTGTATGAATATTCTAGATCATGGTTTCATGTGCGTAGAACCCTTTACAATGCATACTACCATGGTGACCATCCTGCCAACAATGAGCACCCCTTGATTACGTTTATATTAGTCAACATTAAATAAGTTGTATTCACACATATTAAGTAACTTTGTAGTAGATATTAAAACATGATACATTGTGTATTTTGATATACGAGTATGTACATCGCGTGCTTCATTTGTACTTTTCTGTAATCCGCTTTTAGTCTATAGGAACTTTAGTTTACATTTACGTTCACCACTATTCCATAATAGGACGTATAACATAGCCGGTGAATCGCGGAAACGTATAGCATCTGTCTATTC
Source organism: Microceris scylla (assembly GCA_018245595.1). NCBI lineage: Eukaryota > Metazoa > Arthropoda > Insecta > Lepidoptera > Hesperiidae > Microceris > Microceris scylla. The sequence goes on along the minus strand of DWDT01002708.1, from coordinate 9,794 downwards.
CTTCGGGAAAACACGGGCGTGATATTATATTAAAACACTGCGAACAGGTTAAATGTTGAGAGATTCAAAAGTTCAATACATTAGAACTGCGATCGCCATTGTTATTTAACTACAACTAGTCTATTTTCAGCGACCAGCCCTACGAAGTGCTAAATGACCTGTAGGTACGAGTTGATATGCTGTTTACTTGGAAATAATGTAGCGTACATATACTAACAGAATTTTCGACATTTATTAATATTATAATTATAAAACCTGTTATAAACCCGATTCAGGTAGCTTTACTTTTCATTCCGTCAGTGTCATAAACTATCAAGAAGTAAAGAGTTGATTTTATTAATCTTCACTATACCATGAAAGTGGCGAGGTGGAACCCCACTGCCAGATTTGGAAGTGAAGAGGGGCAGCTGCGATTTTATGCCGTAGCTAAAAAACACCAACAGTCGTTTCATTGTTTAAAAAAAAATATTGCACTAGTTATAAAGAGCCATGTATGAATTTCGAATCTTCGTTGCTGCAGGTGATTCAAAATAACAATGATACTGACATCAATTTCAAATGTATAAAATAAAGTGACTATTTTGCAACAATCAAAAAGATACAAAAAAGCAGATGATTTTAACTACGAGTCAATAAATTTAACAATTGACACTACGCAACATGTTCTGGAGAACACATTTTTAAATAAAAGCAACTAAATCTGTCAATCAACAGGTTTAATTCGCTGTTATAATTTAAACGGCTGTCAATTACAGTGACCAGTGGAAGTAATGGCTGTTGGCCTCAATAGTTCAAATATAGCTCAAACGAGTTACCATAATCACGCTGTAGCAATGTCTACACATAATACTTCGAGATCCGTAAATGAATGACGTAATCAACGGCTCCGTACTTAAAGAGTAAAATAAATGAGAAATCGAAAGGTCAATAAAAATTTCGAAATAATATTTATACAATTAAATACAAAAAACACCTCTCCTGTAATTAACTAACCAATAAAACCAACTCTCTTTCGGGCTATTAACCAACAATAGAACAACCGGAACAAACGCGAATATACGTGAAATGAATAATAATCTATAGATTTTCACCAGCATCTTTTTAAACGTACATTATTCGACTCTACTTACGACTAATTGATAAATTTCTCAATTAAATATTCAAGCGCCTCTTTTCCATTCGTAAATTAGTGGCTCATTTTGAGGCTCGCTCGCTCAATTTTAACAAATTAAATTAGTTGCGCTGGATATAGTCGATAATGTACACAAAAACATTTTGTGTCACCTTAAACGCAATGTCTACGAAACTGTGTATTTTAATATGTTATGTCACTCCTCCCGTATCCGATTGTATTCTTTCGTCTGCACTTTGTTCTCCCACATATGTGTCGCGCGATGAACAAGTTTTTTCCGCTCTGTGACATACTGACGAAGCGAAATGTGACGTTCTAATGAATATAAAAAAACACTAACAAATGCCGGCGTTCGTATTTGTATAATTTGCCGATAGTGCTGCATGCCTTTGTATAAAATTAATATTACAAATCACGCAGTAGACATCAAAAGTTGTACAGTTTTTTTTTTTGTATCGCTCACCTCCTTTGTGACACGCATTACTGCCTATGCTCTTGACGCGATGAATTACTATTTTAATTAAGTCTTTGATCAATCAATCTTGATCTGTTTATACAGATTATAATGTTCATTGACCTTTTAATTAGTTTAAATTAGATTTTTAGATATTTTTTAAAATGCGATATAATTAAATATTTTTAAAAAGTGCACTTCATCTTCATCAGCCTATCTTAGTCCACTGCTGGACTTATGCCTCCCCAAAGGGGGTTCATTCCCGTGATCTCCACGCTGAGCATGCGGGTTGGAGATCAAAAAAGTGCACTACGAAATTAATAGGTAAATATATTTAACTACTTTACAAAAAAATAAAAATATTGCAAATAAAAAGGAGCAGTAGTACTGAACAGAGCAAGAGACACCTAATATCGCTCGATTGAGTTAATACGTGCACCCTTTATTTCGGAAATGGCATACGACATCGATAGCACGTGGTCGCATCCCTCGCTGTTCACGGGCAGGGCTCGGGAGCGATGACCCCTCGCGGCAGACGGAGCTTTTCGCGTCTCGCCCTACTTGCTGCCCGCCCAACGCATAAATATACGTAATTTCCCATTCTAGTCCATTATGGGAAGATATGTGACATTTTTCTTAATATAAAAAACATAATTCACTATTTCATGTCAATCATTCCATTATAATTCCCTACGTAGCAATCTAGCTTTATCAATCTGGCAATATTTCAGCAAATGGCGGTCTCTCTTACAAATTAAACGGGTAGTTAGAACACGCCTCGTTAGAAGCCTTTCTTAAGTTTTTGTACGCCCAAATATTTTAAAATCCATAGATACTCTTAATTTAAGGAACTTTTATTTAATAATAAATGGTACAATTTATGTGATTAACAGGACATTTATGTTAGTAAGGTGCACTAATTTAAAAATTGTAATCATCTAGTAATACAGTATTTATGCTTAGTTAAAGGATACATGTACTCAAGGTAAGAAGAAATTGTTATGGTAATTGTATCACTTCTCCAAGCTGCCAAAAATTCGTGCTCAAGGGCTTCCTCATGACGGAACACACCCTTGTCATGAAGAGACGCTCAAGCTAAGCACTTTATTCTTTTTTATCTGACAGCACAAAAAAACTTAGAATTTTTTTTCGCAGCAGCTGCTTTTGTTACGGAGGCTTTGTAAGACGGTCTTTTAGTAAAACATACGGTATTCTGCACGAATGTCTAAGCATACTCTTAAACGTATAGAACGTGAAATGTGCTTTAGTAAAATTTGTACCTTACATTTTTGTATACTCGCATTTAAAGTATCATATGTGTAATATTTAAAGACAGATAAGAATATATTACTTAACGTTATTAGTTTTGTTATAAAAACAGCAATACTGGTTTGCGTACTGTTACACTGGCACGGAATAAATCAACACGGAAGTATTTAAACATTCTGAAACCATGCGACGTTGAGCACTAAGCTGTACTGAAAGTGCATTGAAATGCATATTTAAATCGATTTATTTCAATTTCACGTCGCACTGTTTCATGACCGATAAACGGGAATAGAATTTATTATGTTCCCGTTTCCTGAATACCGTACGTGAAATGGCTGACAACTATCAAAAATCACGGCCGTACTAATCAAAGCGTCAAGCGATGACGCTACTACACTTAGGGTTGCATATTGTGAAAAATTCTGCATATAGTTAAATCTTAGCCGACTTACTTGCTCAATACAATACGAATAGTTATTGTACAATGCGAATGTTTATGGATGCTGGTGCCGAGGAAGACTCATCTTGACTGATGGGGGAATTAGAAGTCTTCGAAACCAGAATAGCTCAGATCTGCGGCAAGAGTGATGAATGTGGAAGAAGCACATCAGGTCTATAAGGAATAAAGATATTCGGCCTTCGGTATTGAACATATAAAATAATTGTAATTGTCTTATTTAAGCATTTGTATTGCGCCACTATCGACGATAATAATAACATCATCATGGTACGATCAGTATAATCAAAATCATGAAGATTTTCGTTTCCTCCGTAGGACGCAAATTTGCTCCCGGAATGAGGAGGGTTAAGACCGTAATTTACCACGCTATCCAAATACGGGTTGGCAGATTTCACATACCTTATGAAACTTGAAATATTTTCCTCTGTACTGTTCCTCGCGACGTTTTCCTTTCTCGTAAGATAAATTTATCTCAACAACGCACATTATTTTTTTTTGTAATGAGAGGGTTGAAGCTGTATATGGTGAATTTCAAGAGCAATTTTAAGTAGTTAGATGCATTTAAATATTCGTTTTTTCTACACTTTCATAGCGAGAAATGTTTAAATTTATTAACGCACAAAACTTTGTTATCAGACATTTTAACAATAAATTAGAAACGTAACAATAATTGCTAATTAAAGATTAATAATGTACAAGTAAAAAAGTGATAAAAGCGTGTCAGACTAAGGCCCTAACCCTGTCATACTGAGAGGAGACCCTTGTTTCACGAGTGTATTGTTAAAAAGGTATGGTGATGAGAAAAGGATAATATGAGACAAAAGGTAGTTAAAGCTTAAGAGAAAAAAAGGTAAATAAACATTACATTTTTTTTGTACCTTTTGATAGACCAGCGTTTGGCTGCGATCCCGGATGATGGAATGCGCTATTTATTTTAAATATATTCTAATACTCGATTTTTTAATAGGTCCTCTGTGAGGCAGCCCTAATGTTGGTGCGGTTCACTTGATTGCACTTTCGCTTTCGACGCATCGCCCACAACGTGTCCGCACGGCCGCGGTCGCGCCGTGGCTTGTGTTCCAACGAGGAAGGAAATGTTATATACGTATGAAATTATATCACTAGAGCGGCCAATAACTCATTATAGGATAGATTACAATACTCTATACGGTTGTTTTCTCCTTGAATATATGTATGTATACACGAATTAAGTTTCATGGCACAAAATTTTGCTTGATATTTACGTTTTGGAAAAGAAATATTACGTAAAGTCCAAGTAACAACATAGTTTTAATATTTGACACAAAAAAATATGGTATTTATAATAATTATAGTTTGTTTTCAATTTTCTCTGAAACGTCGATAAAATTTCTGTAATTAGCAACAAGGCCAGACCAATTTTATATACTTAGCTGGGTAAGTATACTTTACTTCGCCGTAAAACAAATTTTCCCAGGCGAGCAATAACATTCTCTACCATTTAGAGCACAAACCGCGATAGTTGGTGCGATTAATCAACAAAATAAGAAGTGGTTCTCAAGTAACGCGATTATCTCGACAGCAGGTTTGTTTCGCTCTCGTAAGGAATTACGACAAATGCGTAATGACCGTGTCGTAAGACGACAATCCACCACTTTCATAGCAAGTCGCCGCTGACGGATATTGTCACGTCTAATGCGGACAACTTTCAAACGTTCCCGCATACGGCAATTAAAAAATTTAAATTACTTTGTTTTATTTTTCTTCCCGCTTCACTGATAAATACCTACCTACCTACACACATGTGGTTATCTAACCAATTTCTAACCAATTTGACTTAAAATGGATGTATAAAAAATGATGTAACGTAAAAATTAAATATATTTTAATAAACAATACACAAGTAAAACGTTATAAAAAACTGATAAATTACGTTTGACCCCCATAGCTGACTATAAGATAAGGTATATAATATATTTGTACCTACATATGTCAAAACGACGGAAACGAACTGAAATCGAAATCTAAGCGCGCTAACCCGCGCTGACCGCTGCGCCAAATAGATAGCCAAATAAATTGCAAAAATCACAGCAAATGACAGCCAATAAACTAACGCCAGTCGCGTAATCCTCTCATTTTTTATACAAAAACTTCCACATCAAAATTATAGTTATCAAATTATAAAGTTGTCTTTCGTTTTTCACAATCCTTTTATTTATGATTACTATAAATTAAGTGTTATCGTTTCACATTTCAACATCGCTGTTTTCGACATTATTTCATAGACAAAATGTACTCTTGCATATTTTTACAACGGAGGAAGTATTTCATTTTCAATCTCACTGCGGCTTACATTTCATGTAACTAACGGGCGGACGTAACGGACTTAATCCAGGCTTTAAAAATTTTACAACTCTAACTTTACCATTTTTACAACCATTTTTATTATGTAATAAATAAACCAAAAAATAAATAAATATTGTAACATGAAGCGTTTATACAACTTGTAACAGTAATAATAAATACATATCAAAGATTTTCTCGTAATGCATTCAAATTAAAATCACGTTTACTATCTCCAATTAAAGGGGTTAAAAAAATCGCTTGCGTGTTGGTTGGGTGGTGCATATTGATGAGTGGGCATTAGTATGCAGATGAAAGAGATGCATAGATATAGCCGGTTGGACTAGAAAAGGAGCGTGGCCTCACTAGCCACCCAGAGCGCTGGCAGCTTATCCTGCGATCCCCTTTGTCCTGCCGTGCCAAGTGCCGCACCGCATACGTAAGTCTTTGGCACAGTCGCGAATATTCAGCAGTTGCATTGAGTACAATAGATTCAGTCTGAATTTTTTCAAAAAAAAAAAAATATTTATGGTGCGAAAGCAACAAGTTACAGATATCATATTCATTTAATTGAAAAATATGTTTTGTAAGGACTATCCGTTCAAATATGTACCTACAGCAATATCAAGTTGCTTTGGACCCCTAAACTTTTAGTTCCATATGTTACATTAAATACGAAGGGCAGCTCCGATACCAAATGTTCCAAATACTTCTACATTTTATAACGTTTTTAACAATAACCATGACTGTTAAGATAAAAAGTATATGAAAGCTATACTTAATTACACCAAACAAATAAAGTAAAAATAAAAAAATAAAAAAACAACTGGAAACTTACGGTCCACGTTATAATCACATATACATAGGGATGTTGGAACATAAAGTATCATTTTAATTTAACATCATGAACATAACTCACAAGTGACACAATCTTCTTTCTCTATATTTCGTCTTTAACTCTTTTGTCATTCGGAGCACGAACTGTTACCGTTCGGCGGCATGGTAAACCGTAACACGTTGAGGCGAGTTTCGTAAATATTACAGAACACGCGAACACTGATGCGTACATGTGATCATGCAAGTAGTACACAATACACAAAACGTAAATTCACCGTTACCTTCAAACGTTATAGTTTCAAGTTTCAAAATTAAGATGATTATTTACATCCTTCGGTATAGCTGCATACGTGAGCCAATTATGTACCAGCAATGTAATTTATTACACAGCAAGAAAATTATTGTGTAAAACATCTGTTTGAGCAATGCGTAGAAGTCTAAATTTGAAACTGATAGAAAAACTAACAACGAAAAATGTTATGTTTTAAAGAGAATTTTAAAATCTGTATTGACTGTAAATTATAAGATGACAGTAAGTGACAGGGACAGTGAGAAAATTGAGAAACACTGTCAATGGTTTATCAAAACGAATAGCAACGACTTTGTAATTTAAAAAACAAATTGTACAGTCTGACTGATGTAACTGAAGTTCTAGTCATAAAGACGCGGACGTGAGAACAACACATCATTGTGGTCCGACGATAACAACAAAGCTAATGAGTCGCTGCCGACTTCCATGTACATACATACGAACAGCATAATAACGCGTTTTTGTAAAACAGTAGCTCATTCTCATCATTATCAAACCGACGTTTCGAGAACATTAACACAAATCGTCGAATTCATAACAATAATGCACCAGTCTCATTAGTCTTTACAGTACACTTATTTATATACAATATTTACAACTTTTAATAGATCACGAAAAAACGAATTCATACTTAATAAATACTTTACTGCGCAGTATTTTTAAGTTGTTGAAATGCTCTCGGAAGCGATCATGTTATGCACTCTTCATAAAAATGAAATGTTACAGAATGTGACTCTTAATTTCTTACAATTAATGCAACACTATGCTGGGAAGGAAAGTAATAATGCTGTTAAGTGCTGAAAACCTATAAAATACATAACAATATTGCATCTAAATCTTATATTGCATGTACAATGGAGCAATATAACATCATTAAATGCAACGTCATGAGTTTCCAACGAATAATATTTAACTCATATAATACTTCACAGGCTTACACAAAAATGGTGCAACTAAAGAAACGATTTTAAAATACTCTCAAAGATGATATCGGGTACGCGGTGAACACTCGTTAGTAGGAGATAAATTGCGAAAACAATAAAAGCGGGTAGTTGCTCTGCGGAAAGGATGGACGCAACAAAGGATATCAAGTGACACGGTGCAGTGTGTCAAAGCGATCGGATATCGCAATCACGGAGCGTGAAAGCACCTGGACGTACTCGCTTTTGTTTAGCCGCATTAGCACGTGTGCCAAATGACAACTAGCCATAGTGAAAACACGTACAAACCAACACACACACCATATTTATATAAACAGGCTAATACACTTTCGATCGTAAAGCGCGCTACCTCATTAAGGAATGACTGTCTAATGAGACACGCGTGAATAAATCCAGAAAGACAACGTTAACCATTTATCCATTTTAAGACACATTTGTTCATGATATTTCAATTGTATATGCAAAACAGTGTGCAACTGATTAACATTCTCTTTCAGCAACGTCAATATGAATCGAGTACCGCCTTCATAGATAGCCAGCTTTTCGAGAATGGCCGGCGATGGTTTGCGATATCTACCGTCGCACATAGCGAGAACGGATGCGTGCCGAACTATACTGAGTAAGTGCCATACTGAAGCCGGCCATCGTGTCACGGCCACCTAACAGGATTACCTGTTCTACTGCGCAGGTAAACTCCACCACACATATGGGCCACGACGCTTACCGGCTTATAATATAGACAGGATTACGTACAAACCCGAGAGTCACCCCGGTACGACCTTTAAAGCAGCTTAGAATCGAATGACAAAATCACAACAACATACTTATACTTCCTAAACAAGAGCAATGCACATCAAGAATTTTAAAGTAAACAAATATTGTGGTTTCGTCAAAATACGAGCAGATAAATGAAGAAGTTAATTTTGTCTAATTTCATTTTCTCCCTACTTCTTAAATGAATTAACAGATTTATGGCCGGAAGCGTATTTCGTTTGGGTAGTGAAATAATTGATATCCTTCTTTCCAGACTGTTATTGTTCAGTGTGACAGCATAACAAATCCTGAATTTATCACAATTTGTTTCTTAAATTTGCAGGGGCACAAAGATTTGAACATATAACGATGGTTCGAAGTGGTTTTAGTGTTTGATGAATGAACGCAATGTGAATACTTTGCACGTCATTATCATGCTAAAGCCGTGATCGTTCTACATGGGAACAAAGAAAACCGGCAGCTATGAGTTTTTGCAGAATAATCGCATACGAAACTGTTTGTCGACGTCATAGAATTCGATGCAGCCAGTACTCAACACTACCGAGTCACTGCACAACTGAAGGGTGTTCAGCTACAATCTTGCTTACGATGTTTGTAGAGCTATACACACTTATAAGTCCATAAACACTGATTCACGGTTGTGTCACTTTTAAATATTATATTTCTAATAATCATCACACGTTTACTAGGAAAACTTTCCGAGAAATCGATACGATGCGTCAGTTTCCTATCCATAAAATTTTGATTACAAATGAACGAAGGCTTTGTACAACATTAAACACGTTGTTTAAACGCACCTGAATGTTTACGACACGCAAGAAATGGATAAAATAAACTTTATGTTTACAAATACGTATATTGTGTTCGTTCATTATCTTCGTGATGTTAACGTTTCATTTCCATATTGAACTCATTATAACTTTCCCACTTAAACATAAACAATCCAAAGAAATGATATAGTGGATGTTAATTATCATCAGCGGCTTTGCGCATTATTTGAGAAGCATGAGACCGGGATTTTAAAATGCAATGATAAATTGGAGGATTTTGTCTTAAGTAGACCACAGAGCGATTTACACGGCGTTTTACGGACGCCGTAAAATATAAAATGAAAAGGCGGAACCACATCAAAGCGCGTAACACGCGGTAACATGGACAGCACGTCGTAAACCTTTTGCCTTAACTCTAATGGGATATAATTTAAGTAGAAGAAGAATCATTTGAGGACTACTCTAACGTAACATCACGCCTGTAATCCCCGGATGAGTAGGCAGAGGAGTCTAGTACACTCCTAC
>DWDT01002707.1:0-13328 GCA_018245595.1 Microceris scylla | reverse complement strand
ATTTCGAAATAACCTTTACAATTACTTAAAACGTAACATCACGCCTACAATCCCCGAAGGGGTAGGCAGAGGAGTGTAGTACAGTCCGTTTCACCAGTTACGTTTACGTTCCATGGACTAGGTGGTGGGCCTATTGCCATCCACCGGGAAAATATTCAGACTCCGAGTTACTACTAGACATTCTGAATTATAGAAATTCAATAATACCCGATCCGGGATTTGAATCCAAGTCCTCCTTATCGACAGTTGCGCTTGCAACCAACCACTCGACCAACGAGGCAGTTATTACTTATTGTTATTATTCGTGCAATGGTAAAAATGTCTGTTATGTATACAAAACGAAACTCTACATTCCAATCTGAGTGTTACTTGTTAACGTGGGAGTGTTCTGCATTCCTCTGCATATGTGTTACGGGATTACAGGGGTGAAGTTACGTTACGTTTACGTAAAAACTAAAGAGGAGAATTTTTTTGTGTTGATCTTTAAATACGGCTAAAGGCAGTTCTTTGAATTGAATATAACTGTACTAATTTAAAAAGCATACGTTATAGCAATACTTAATACAAATGTAGAACCTGATAGCAGTATTTGTTTTTTCCATTCTCTTAAAAAGATTAAATTCAAATGTTCGCAACTGTAAATTCCGTCCACGTAGGTAGTCTCTAGGCTCGGACCGTGAAGTATCAAGCAGATGCGATTAAATTGGAAAACATTCAGTCAATTTCCTGCCTGAAAGAGGATCTGGAAACCTCGTGCGCGTACTGCGCACAGTGTGCAGAAAAAGCTTAATTTTTAAAATCTTAATTTATGATTATTTGTATTTGTTTACATAACTTTCCTGAGAATCGTGTAGAAAATTCTGAGTATCCTGCAACCCTGAACATCCTGAGAATTTTAATACCGAAGTGTCATAATGAAATTATTGTTGAAATATACCTGTTTCTATTTCAGTTAAGATAAGTGCTTATTCCTTCTTCATCTGTCCTCCTAAGTGTCTCCTGTTTATTTATTAGTACAATTTAATTTATTACATAATTGTTATTTGTTTATTGAACTTTTTTATATTTAAAAAAATGTCAACTCTGAATTTTAATTCCTGACCCATTTGTCTATGATTTTAAAATTACTGTTGACAAAACTCCGTGCAGCCAGTCATTTGTTTGTGTTACAATACATTATTTTAAAAAGTAATTAATATAAAAAAAAATATTTTAAGGGAGTTTTGTATATTCTTCTGTTAACGGTACATCGCAGAGCACGTCCCGCAATGCCGGGTTGAGACTGACAAATCCGCGCCGCGCCAACGAGCTACCAATAGCAACACATTTATTTGCTAACCCTACATTTTATATATAAATATAATTCTACTTATTTACGGTTGCATTAACAGTAAGTAGTTATGTTATGTATTTTATAATTACGAATATTGTAGACTGCCAGTGGTAGTTTTAGTTCTGGTTTACAATACAATAATGTAGGTACGTACTTACGAGTATATGTAATGTGTGTCTAATTTTGAATTCTTAATGGTTGTGGGTTGGTGTCAAACCTTGCGGTTCAGAACCATATGCTGAAATAATCATATAAGCTATTATCACAGCTATGGATAATGAAGACTCGACAGGTAATAGAAGCTTTAAGCCAGCGTCTATCTGCGATAGACAGCAATGTACCTATACCGACTTAGAGATTATTGTCTTTGAGTATGCTGTTGTAACACGTCACTTCTGAGGTAAATGTGATTACTTGTAGGCTGCAGAGATTATTTATTAACAGGTAACAGCAATATAGTAGCATGTTATTGTTATATTTCTAAAAAGGATTTTAAAAAATAACAGCCTGTGTACGGGTAGAATTTTCGAAAACTTTCATTAAGACTTTTCAAGGGAGACTATCTTTACAAGGTGTGATTGCGAGTATATTTGACATTCTGGATCCATTTTTGCCAACAAAAAAGGTAATTGGGCTATTTTGTTTGTTACCCGAAGCGGTACTTTTTTATGAACCCACTAAGTTCAGTAATAAGTTTTTTCGATGATATTTAAATCCTTATAATCCGAAGTTAAACATTATTTTCACACAAACAGGAAGGGTTAAGACCAGGTAGATAGGTCAATCACGGTAACCAAATGCTTCGATGCATTAATAGAAAATCATACACGAATATCTACGCAAATCGACTAACTGTTACTGATTTATGAAGAAACTTTTTTTAAAAATAATCTTGAACGAGTTATCTTCAGGCACTAAAATGCTGTTCGAACTGAACTTGAGACCACTCAGACGGACTCTCGAGGACTCTTTAGTACTCTCGAACAAATTCGCTTTTAAACCGAAAACGTTGAGAGTTACACGATCCAAGAGAACCAATACTTTGCTAATAGAAATAATCTAGCCGATTATATTTTAAACTATTCGCAGGTATACGGTGGAATAATGAAATGGTTGATGGTAATAATGATGTTCAAGTTATATGTCAGTGAATTTTTAGTACTGTATTATAATAAGTGTGTGTCTGAAGAAATTAGTTAAACCACTTTATTTTTCAGACGTTGGTATTTTTAAGTAAATGATTTCAGATATCGACAGCAACGCAGGTAGACCTTCATAGGTAAATTGGTTCATCACCTCATTACCCACTCTTTTATCTCCTTTTTTATGGACACAGCCTTTCTCCTACAAAGAAAAGAGTAAAGGTGGTACGCGCAGGTTGACATATTATCCCCGTGTAGAGTATTTATAGAAACTCTTGGACATGCAGCTGATGTAGCAATGTTTTCCTTGACGCTGTGAGTGATATACATTTATAGAAATGGACATTAATCTTTGTTGGCGAGTAGGTCAGGATTCCGATCCGTATCACCCTTTTAAAGGTAAAGTGCATAAATATAAAGTAACATCATAAATGTAATTCCCGAAGAGATAGGCAGAAGACTGTAGCACGCTCCCACGTTCTACCAGTTACTAGAGAGCGACCGAAGGTTCGGTTTCGGTTTTGGTTTCGGCCAGTTTCGGCCAAGAAATCTAGCTTCGGCCTTAATTTCGGGTTCGGCCAAAAAACGGCCGAATCTTTCGGCCGCGCCGAAAGTTCGCAGCCGTTCATCGCTGTAAGTGCAATGAGTAAAGGTTTTGTTTTGCACATAAGTGATATATGGCAAGTATATAATTTTTTAAATCTGTACTTCTGGTATTATTTATTTCATATCGGTGGCAATTATTAGCTATTGAAGTTCATTGTGTTGTGTTTTATTTTTAAACGTCAAATAATGTGGTTAGGTATATTCGATTCAGATTTTAATTTTCCTTGAATTTGCCTGTTTATGCGTAATTGTTGTTAAATTACACCCGTAAGCTTATTTGTTATTTTATTACATTATAACATTATTCCCGCTTTATAACGCTAATGTTGCGGTGCGTGACCTTTGTTTACTTAATTTTTTTTTAACTATGTGGGAACGAGTAGGTATAACTGATGCGAATGAATAACCCAGTTAGTCATCCCGCCTCGTCCTTTCCCGTTTATCGCGCGTGCAGACTTAATAAAAGAGTAGGTATGAATCTGTTTTTAATTTGCAATAAACTATAAAATGAATATAAAAGGAATGTCCAGAATTTCATAAAATTGGGACGAAGGCATATCCATGTTCATGACTTAAAGAAAATTAAATACATTTCTTACGAATGTACTTTGATGATTGTCTTTTTATTTCATTTAACTCTATTTAACTGTCGGTATAAATAGAACATGCAAATAAATGTGTAAAAATGTGATCCTAAAGCACACTTTATGCTTCGCATTATGAGTCGTGCAAAATTTAAAATGCACTTGATTTCAGTATGCAATAGAAATTCTATGTATGTTTAAGTAAGTTTCGGTTTCGATTTCAGTTGAAACAGAGAGGCTCAAAGTTCGGTTTTAGTTTCGGGAGATAAACTTGTTTTGGAAAACCCGAAAAACGTAACACTACCAGTTACGTTTACGTTAGGTTCTATGGAAAAGCCGGTGAGCGTGTTACTGTAACGCACCGCGTACAAATCCAGACATCGAGCCTCTATATTTTAACGAACTCAATATTTTATTATCTAGTAATATTATTTGCTTCAATAAATATAAATGTAGGTGTTTACAGACGGCACAGTATAAGATGCATTAAACAAACACAATGGGCCGTTAGTACGTCGAGAAGCTAAACTCCAGCAGTTCCAATAAGATAAAATCCGTAAGCAACTTACCGTCTTACTGATGGATTGCTCGGCTGTCGGGAAGGAAGACTAATTTTTCCTTCGCATGCTGCAAATGTAATTAGAATGTGCAGCTTAAGAAAATATATTTGCGCCTCGTAAAATGTTCGTTGTATAAAACTCATGTAATTTAAATTTTGCTGTTCAAATTGGGCAGGCGCTTAATCATTTTCTTTCTAAGTATATTCGTACGTGCATTTTGCGTTACTCATTTTGTTGATGGAGAGCTAATTATTTACAAGTCAAATTTTATGAAACATTAAATTTTCACCATTCAATTTATTTTGCTTCATTTCACACTGAACATAAAAAAATAATATTTATTTAGCGCTGAATTAAAATGTGCTCTATGCGATTGTCTGATATAAAACTTTATAATTATTGGAATGGCTTAATTAATACACCATGGTGAGTAAAATGAAAGTATTGGATCGTTAGAAAACCATAAAACTTAAAACGATGTACATGCCAAATTATTTATTGCATTTATTACAACTGAATTACATTAAGAATATTAAAGTACTTTTTCGTGTGCGTGTATGAAATGTATATAAATAAGGTATAGATGTGTGTGTATGTTTACAGGGAATTAAAATCTGCCCTGAACCATCCTTAAATTCAATTAATATTTGTTGTAAGAAACACTTTCGCTGATGGGCAGATAACAATGTTACTACTGTGAGGCTTCTCGCGTAGATAGGTGTTTAACATAAAATACAATAAACTTTAAAGTTCATAAAGAATAACTCTTGATAGATTTCACACTACCTGGGCTATCCAAAAAAAAAACATTTAACCTGGTACAAATTTCAATTGCAAAATAAAATCATTTTAGCTTAAAAACACCACCTGTGTGTACCGTTCGCAAAGAAATCCACATCGCGTACATCTGTGTTGGTGTGCAGCAAACTAAGAAGGTTATCAACCTGGGGGGGTGGCGAAATGACAAAATATTTCACACACAGTCACGCCTTGTTTGAGGCAATTACACAAATGCATGGTGGCGATCACCATCAACCATTAACCACCATGACAGCTGAGATAAGGGGATCTACGCTTTCCATTAGGGGTTTTGAGGTACTGCGGAATGGGTTTTAGACGTTTTAGTGTTATTATGGTGCTTTTCCCGTGTAGCGCGGGTTTGTTAATCCTTTGAATTAAAACGTTAACGTCGTATTTTAAACGAATGCTTTTTAATTTTTGGTAATAATATTAACACGCGACTGCTTTAATACTGACTGCGGATCTACAGGGTGTTATAAAATTGTTTATAAAGACATTTTATAGTTCTGCTTTTATGGTTAATTGATGTTAGTATCATAAACGCGGTATAAACTTTGACTATTTTGGACGATTTTTAGAAACATGTGACGATTTTGTTGAGAAGCAGCTTTGCTTACGGTTAAAATGGCCTAGTATGGGTTGTCCCACGATATTGTAATATAGATTATTTCCCATTGAGACTAATACAGCGGTAGTGTTCAACCACCCTGTGGTAGTACCACCGTCACCATCGTGTTAGATACTACTATACAGTGTAACTTCATTTTGTTGCTAAAGAGAAGTTCAGAAGAATCACTTCTATTCAAGCGTATATACGTGATTTTAAGGTAAACAAGTATTTAAACATGTAGTGCATGTAATTAAATAATGTTAGTAGCTAAATTGATGAAACGTAGGAGTATACTACACTTCACTGCCCACCCTTTCGGGATTACAAGTGAGATGTTACGTTTTACTTTTATTAGCTAAACGTGAAAAAAAGACAATTTTAATAGTAACTAATTAGTATTTAAAGTGATTAATTAAGCCATCATTTTGTAGAACAACATCCGTTTGTTATGAAATCGCTAATTCGATTTGCCAAGCGTGCTTCCTGTTTGTACAACGACTTCCGGATCACAGTTTGCCCTGCAGTGTGCGCCTTCGAACTGCGATGAGTTTAGAATGCATGAAGTACAATGAGCTAATAACTTAGAGCTGATGAAGGAAGGTTTATTCTACATTTCTCGTTCAGTTTAATCTTGACCACTTTGTTATCTTAGGTTTTATTTTTTACTGGTGTAAACATTTTATTGCTGCATAATTTTGTTCTTATTTTATTTTTTCTAAAATCAATATTTAGATTAAATTTGGGTGAATTATTTACTTTAATGTCTGAAGATTAACCTCTACACTTTCTTAGCATGCACATCTCAGTGTAACGTACGAAAATTTTAAATCATTCTATTGCATTCGCACTCCAAGTTCATCCCCCAAATTAATGAAGACAAAATGATTTTCAACTAGATTTAGCTCGGGGCATACGTCCGTGTGTATTTTTGTAGTAAAACTTGCTACGCTTTGAGTAATTTGCAGCGCACCACGTGTTTGGACAATAAACGAGCTCGGTCGGCGGAGTTGTTACGTGATGCAAAAACACGAGTTACCAGATTAAGTTATATGTGTACTGTGATTTCAATTCAAATTGAAATACAAAACTATTATAATCCATCCTCTTTGTGTACCCCGTGAGGAACTTGGCGTGAAGTTATGTTGGAATTGTGAAGGTATATTGATATGTATGGAAGGAGCAATGTAAAAAGATATTGATTAATTCATGCAACTCAGCCCACTTCTGTTCATAGGTATTTTTTTTAATAGAGTAAGGGGCAAACGAGCAAACAGGTCACCTGATGGTAAGTGACTGCCGTCACCCATGGACACCTGCAACCCAGGGGTCAGCAACGATAGCCACAAGATAGAATCCTCTGTTTTTGAGATACGGGTCTCCTCTTAGAAGAGTGCTTAAAACTATATTTTCTCCAAGGGGTGTGTTAACTTCAGAAATTCAATATTATATCTGCTGTATTAAACATACTTAATTACACTGGTATTCATTGTCTGTCCACTTCGCTGGGGTTGAATTGATTAATGTTATTTTTATAATTTTATAGCTCTTTCACTATTCTTTTAATAAGAACCTTAAAACAGTCCTATTTTTACAAATGTAAATTGAGACGATACGAGAAAAAAATTGAATAATTGGCTCTCAGCTATTTCATACAATTTAAGCTGTCGAAATTTTGATTTGAACGGAGTTGGTTCAACAGTATTTTACTTGAAAACATAACGGATAAATGGACTTTCGTAGTATTGGTGCGGACGAATATAAGATACTTTTTTAAATGTTTATGTGAATATTATTGATGGTTGAAAATGTATACCATTCGGCCAGGCTTATACCATATCTACCATAAATTAATTGTTTCATAACAAATTATTTTTCAGTCTGAAAAAAGTGGTCTCCGGTCCATACGTATGTAAACTACAGTGAGTCATTTCAACCCTCCGAATGAGCAGGTCTGTGTTCTTCGAATTGGAAAGATACTAATATTTGAAGTCTATACTAACTGAAAGAATACTACTAACCGACCATAAAACGACATATAAAATATGGTAGACTGTTGTCTTAAAACTGATTTTTCGAGAAGAGACCCATATTAAACAGTGGAATGATAAAAGGGTTGATGATAATAATGTTATATACTGGTATTTTATTAGGGACATTCTTCTTACATATCAAAGAGTTTCATTAAAACGCTTTTTCATAAAAGCGAAACGAATTTTAACCAAAAACAACACTTAACAACGAAAAGCTTATTATTCCACCGAAGAAGCTTTTGAAGCTTTTGGAGTTTTCATCGTGTACGAGGCTTAAATCGCATAGTGAACTTAAGAGGATTGTAATATTGAGCGTTGCACGTTTCAACATGTTACATAATCCATGTAAACATAAACACACGAGTAATTTAATCTTTCTGTGTTACATATGTGCGGTTTACGTTTGCCACTACTGAAGAGATTTGGATAAATTTAGCTATGAATATATTTTGGAAGTTCAAATTAGGACACAAATGAGTGTTACTTTAATTATTATAAGTAATAAAAGTAATTCAATTTTCTGCGTAAGCGAAGTTGGGGTATTTAGTACACCTATTTACATATTATGTGAAACGAAATTACTTATCAGCATAGTAACGAGAGTTTAAGAATCGATTCTAATGGCAATAATACATGTCAAGTTATACTCAGCAGTTCTATATATATCAATTATAGTTGATAGGAGAGAAGGAGACACAATAATTATGTGTTAGAGTTTGATTGTATACATACATAAAAGCTATTACATATATATATGTCTAATATTGTATAATTAAAAACAAATAAATCACAAACCAAAAGTAACTTATCAAGCGAACCCCGTATATATACAGAGTGTTCTCTAATAGGGTAGGTACGTTATAGAAAGCATTCGTTGAAAAATCTGGCATACATTTTACGGACCATTGAAAGTTTCGAGCTTTTTATTTCTTTTTAAAGCCTATTCACACGATTTTTGTTTTCATTTGGTACTTTAGTATTAGCGTTTAACAGAGCAAGTATGTTTTGAGTCCGTCCTGTTTGCTTGAGCTAAATTTCCTTTGACTGCGCGCTGTGGTCGAGCAGAGTTTTTGCTTTGGTTTTTTCTGTTAAAAAGATAAAAGAAAGAACATACGATATTTTGCCGTTATGGAGTACGTAGCTTGAATAATACATATATAGAACAGATATATGTTTAAAACAATGTAAGATTAGTTTTGGAGAAGAGAATAAAGATAGTAAAAAAGCTGTGGGAAGAAAAACGAATTATTAATATAAGAAAATAAATTATTAAAGTATTATCGAGTCTAATATAGCCCTTCAAATACAATTTTAGCTATCATTTATGTCTAACTAGCATTTACATGCGGCGTTGCTCGCGAAACAGTCGATATAGTAATAGTTTTGTTAGGAATCAAACCCTAGATCCTAGCTTGGCGGCTGCTACTGACAGGTGTAGTAAAAGCTCCATTTATTAATTGTTCTGGAATATTAGCAGGTTGGTATTGTCCAATATACCATAAGCAGTATTTGTTAATTCTTCTGGAACATTAACAGGTTGGTATTGACCAATATACCATAAGCAGTATTTGTTTATTCTTCTGTAAGATTAACAGGACGATATTGATAAATATAACATAAGAAATATTTATTTATTTTTCTGGAGCATTAGCAGGCCGGTATTAACGAATATATCATAAGCAGTATTTATTAATTCTTCTGTGAGATTAGCGTCGTTAGTCGTAAACAACGTTGAAAATCAATGAGAGAGGTCGTGTGCGGGGAGCACGTGCCGCTAATGTGCGCTTGGGTTTCAGTCACAATGGAGTTTCTAGAACTTGGAGTCAAACTGAGGGGTATTCATAATTCAAGAATCCAGTTGGGTCGCCTTATATATTGGCTTTGTTTTTAAATACGGCATCAAATGTATTTTTCCAAGCAGTTATGTCTATCTATGTTCGGTTATAAATTTATTGACAATTTCGGATTTCAATTTTCGATATTAAAGAGGAACATAGCTTTGTGAGACGGAGATGCGTGCCAGGATTTGAACGCAATATTTCCCGAGTTTAAGGCTAAAGACTGCATCACCTGAAAATCGCGGCTACTTACTAACAATAATGTAGACGGTAATTACTATTTGTTACATATTATTACCTACATAATACAATTTTGTCAGTGGTTAGATCAAGCTTAGTGGCGTGCTATTAGAGAGGCCTAGGTCCAGCTTACGGGCTGATGATGATGATGATAATGATGACGTTGACAATTTAAGAAAATTAAAAAATATACATATATACGTAGATGATTAATTATTTAGCATAATATAATTTTGATTAATATTGAGCTTTTTTTTTAAAAAATATCCGCCCCGTTGTGGCTGGAGCTTTACGTTGGTAATGCCCTCCACGTATGGCATTACTCATTTGAGCGGATTTTTCTTTTTCCCTCTATCGTTTGTGCACTCGCGGTTTTAAAACGAATACAAGTTAATGTTAAAACAAACTCATAATAAAATATGATATCATGCCTGTATTTCTTTGACAGCGTAGGGAGACGAGGGTACTACGCTCCTACGACTTACCAGTAATGCTATACGTCCCATCGGTAAATAGTGGGTGTACATATAACCTGTACCGGGCACATTTTCAGACCCCGTTTTACTCCTATTATTTTCACGTTAGAAAAACGAATAAAAATAATAGTCATGATATATTTTCTATAAAACACATTATTACATCGGTAATCTACATATCAATGAATTAAATGATTTATGTATTAAAAGAGAAACATTGTGCTTAGTTCCACTAATTACTTATTAATCAGAACTAATTAATCAATACTACTAATACTTACATACATCAAAAATCGATTTCTCCCTTGGCTGCAGTCACTTTTCATGCAATTTCTTATTGCCCATCTCCAGCAGTTTCAACATCTCACCTACATTCAAAATATACTAATTAAAACAGTCGTTATTTCCTTCTTTGTTGTTTTTATGGTACTATGAATACACATGACATACAACGATTTCGGTTTCGTATTTTCACGTCGCTAATCTTTAACTTAAGGCTGGTCTATCTAGAGAAGACAGTAACGTATGTAAATTGTTTAACTTTCAAAATATTATTATTAAATCATAAGAAAAATCATCAATGCATTCGGGGTGATATGATATGATAATAAGATCTTAATTATTAGGATGGTGGAGTATGCTCCAGGGCTTTTGCGAATGGACGAGAAACTCAAAGTCAACAATGGGACGTAAAAGTTGCGGTCAATAGTCATTTTATAACTAGCTTTTCAAAAGTATCCACCGTTTGTGATTACCATCTCCGCTGCGATTGTGATAAGTTTTGATATATAATTATTTCTTTAATTTAAACGAGCATTAATTAAAAACAAATTAACTAAAATGCATTAACTAAACAATTCTCTCCTAGGACACAGCAAACTTAGAGCGCAAACAGTATTAATAGTTTATGTAAAACGGTTAGCGTGACAGAGTACAGATAAATAATAGATTGAAGAGTTCAGCGACCATTTTAACCGCACTTTATACGTTACGACTAGGTTACGATTCGACATATCGTACCTGGTGTTTCATATGACAGATACCATGTGGCGTGCAACAAGAAAATTAATGCAATTTTAACCATTGGCAACTCAAATAATTGTAAATAAACATAGTTTCGAGTAGATAGTAGAAATCGGCTAATATTTTAAAATTCAGCCAGTGATTCTGGGACCTCGCGTTCAAACCCTGGCGCGCACTCATTACAAAATGTTCGTTTTAAGATTAAATATTACTTGCTATTGCTAGACAAAATCATGGGCTTATTGTTAGTGCTAGCTAAATATGAAATTTATTTTTAAATTTTTGAATTAGAGACAAAATATCACAATAAGAAGTCCCTCTCATTCCACACCGTCCTATCTTCATAGAAATATGTATATTTACAAGATTCCAATCAGCCGTGTATTTATTTTTTACATAATTATCGATAGAGAGTGGTAGGACCCTTAAATCAGATTGCAATTGTAAATGAAAATCATTGCTCTTCTTCAAGGTACGGAAGCAAATATCGCCAGTCCAACCACTTCGAACCCAGGTTTTCGTACCATTTATCACACTGTTTTACAAAACCTTTATCAGTACGTACCTAATTTTTAGTTCAGAATGCAATAAAATAAATAAGCAGTAGCGGTTATAAGAGAAGTTTATTAACACAGCTACCAATGCAGCAAAATGCATCACGTACAGAAATCAAAATAAAATCTATGGCACACTTCGCACGAGAACACGCCGAGTGGACGGTTCCATACAGCGCGCGCCGGCGAGAACGATCGGAACGTTGAAGGAACAAATTAAATAAAATCCGCGATGAAAATTGTTAAAATCCGAAAAGAAAATTGTTGAAGCTGTTTTATTTTGCGAAACTACTCAGTTGCAGAAACTAACTGCACTCGGATGCTGATGCAGCTAAAACAATGGCGTGTTAGTTAGTATTTAAGTCATGATTTCGCTTCTTGATTTTAAAATAGAAATAATCTTCCCTTTTCCATTCTATTTATTTTTATTGGCTGTTTTCTAGCTTACTGTATTTTATATAAAACGATGTAGAAGTAGCTGGATAAAAGTGTAATGGTTATAGCATTATGGCATTGACTGGTGAACTGAGGTTTGTGAGTTCGATCCGATTCGTAGATATTATCAGCAACTATAGCACTAAATTAGAGGGCTTTGAGTGAGTTTTCTTAAGATATGACGGAAAGGTTTGGACGGATAGGAAATATTTAAGAACAGTCTGGTTTACTTAGCAAAGGCTTTGTTTGGTTTGGAAACACCGTATTTAGTGCGTTAAAGTACTCTGATGATGTGCAGCTGTCACAGATCTACAAAGTGCCACGAATCTATTTCGTTCGGCAATATTATTATTATTAACATAAATCTGTTTTTAATATGAGATAAAAATGATGTAATAACTTTGTATAATATAACTTTAACAGTTTTATTAAAGTTTCTTTATGAATTTGAACACGTAAAATCCTGACATATAAACGTCTGCTGTCTGTGTAAACCTATAAATTGGCTCAAAATAAGCCTAGCCATGCGAGCTTGGAGCAAATAAAGCGGTTTGTTTAGCAAGCATATAGAGGTTTTTATCGGAAAAATATGGAGGACGAACGGTTTATAAAAAGGGAAAAGTTTGACGTTTGACGTTGGTTTAGAGTTTTGGAACTCGTAATTATAGTCCGTGTGGGTATATATTTTAGGGTTCCGTGACTAATGAACAAAAAATTTTGTAGGTATATTCTGAAATATTATATAAGTTCTGACGTATTCAGAAATATAATTGTATCAGAAATTATATTTGTATATATGTTTTGAAATATACATGTATGTCTGTTCATTTCGAAGTCATTGCGTCAAAACCTGGTGGGAACGTTTTACTTTACAAAATCATGTCGATTTGAAGAGCAATTATTGTATTAGTGAAGGACGATATGGTGAAAAAACTTACACACGTTAGAGATTGTCATATTTTTTATAAGAGCCAGCGGGGCAGGCTATGTATGATGTTGACCCTTTTCACTTTGAGAGGAGACTATGGCCTTAACCCTCTCAATATGAGAGGAGACCCGTATTCCAGCAGTGGAATTGTAATGGGTTGAAAAAAAA
>DWDT01002706.1:0-13331 GCA_018245595.1 Microceris scylla | reverse complement strand
GTGGGACGTAAACGCAACGTGGGAGTATACTACTGTTACCTCTGCTTACCTGTTCCTGGGTTACAGGCGTAAAAATGAGTTAAAAGGTATAATTTCGCAATATCTGCTTCATATTAAGTTGTGTTCGCTACTGTCGCAGAATTTCATATTATATTAAATATATGTATGTAATTTCCCGTGACGCCTACAAGCGTTGACATTCGACTATACGTATATTTACTGATCGCATTAACCAGATCGTGATTTGGAAATATAGCTGATTTCGCTCTTCTTGGAATGTCGATGTTTGGTGTGATACATTTTGAGCATTGCTCTGCATATATCCTTCACAACATACTGCAATAATATGTTATGAAATTTTAATTGAATTGCATCCTCCCACGTGGTACACGTGGGAAGATGCAATTCATGTGTCCTTCACGTGTCCTTGATCAAAATTTGAAACGATTTTTCCTATGTTATATATATGGGTGCTAATTTTAATCCACTGTGCAATAAAATGACTAAGATGGCATCAGACCGACTTGACATTACATTGTTGCTTTATCAATGTCTTAACTACACGATAAAATTAGAATATCTTAAGTCATATAATTGTGTATTGCATTCCTTGTATCAAGTAATTATCGAATGTTATTAAAAGCACTATAAATAGTTAACACTCAGTGTTTACATTATTTCTACAGTGTTGTTTGGGGTAATATGCAGATACTGCGGATGTACGGCAGCCAGTGTAGACCGCCGGCTGCTCGTCGTATTGTTAATTTTTTTTTTCATTAATTATCACCGAAATTGTTTCGATATTTATATTCCGAATACTAACACGAATATCCACTGCTTGTCTGTGTGTTGTATTGCACGTCGAGAACGAATCGGTGTAATGTGTTGTTTACTTGAACTACATCTTTGTGCGGAGGGGGCACGTGTTTCGCCTTAGATTAAGCCGTCCGCAATAAAATATTGAAAGTTTTCAATCAGACACTTATATTCATGTTATATATCGGAGACGAGTAACATTTATTTCTGGTTGTGTAAAATCGAATATCACAGACTGATCCGATAAGGAAAAATATCCGCTTTGTCGAGTTAAGATCAAGGCGCAGGTTGTAGATCAAGCTGTGATCGATTAAAATCGATGTCGTAGAGCGTGCAGCGAGCCGCCCGCTGTGGCCGCGGCGGGGGACTAGTGCATATATAATCGTGTGTACACTCATGATAAATTTCATAGAAAAATAGATATTAACGCTTGGTGTACGGCTACACGTGTCCGTAGCCGCCGCCGCTCGCGTAGTGCAGATATGGCGGTGAAGTTTTCGTTATCGGACTGTAGACCATTCTAGACTAGTCTCTCGCTCCTTCGCTCACGGAGGTAATGATTAGCGAATGACCCTTGCAGAGGAGATTGGACTGTTGCTTTATTACGTATTGTCTGCTGCGGCTGATATGAAATTAAACACGTTTAATACTACGCAAACGAGTAACTGCGGTGTTGGGAAACAAGTCAGCTGTAAATATCGTGGCACGATAGTGGAGTTGTACGCGCCTCGTGTCGCACGTCGTATCGTCGAGACCGTATCGTTTCCAGCCGTCACTCAACACGTAACGTTATAAATAAAAGTAACTAAGAAATATATTAAATTAATTGAACGAATACCGTAATTAATGATGTGTTACATAGGTATTCTAAAAATACCCGGTGTGCTAAAAATACTCTCTGATCGATATTCCCAAACGTGCCTAAAGAAGTATAACTTAGACGAAGCCGCGTAGAAAGTGTCAGTCTTACAGTAGAGTAAGTACTGCGAAAAACGTATGCTCCTAGACGGATTTTCACTGCGACATTCGATCATTTCGTATTTAGCAATGATCTACAGTTACTAGTCCATATCATGCCCCTTGCTTGCGTCTTTGTTTAGTGACGATGATTATAAATATAATTGTCAATTGATATAGAATCCTATTGCATACACGGTATCAAACATACTGTCTATAGTGCTAGCCAAAAACATAATGGGTTAACCAGAGACGGTGTTGAGAAAGTTCGAATTACCTAATTTTTTCAGTCATCTGATAAGGACCTTACATCTTGTATTACATTGTTACACAAGTAAAAATCTATCAATATTTTAGTGCAAACATTACGCACGTATCAGGTGGCAGAGAATGTCTAACAATTTAGGTGATAGTAGTGGTTAAATATATTTTAAAGCTTTTTAATCTCTCCACGTTCAATTTCGGACGAGACAGGAATTCGGTAGAGAGCGTAATAATATACTAAAACATATGGGAGATGTGTTGGTAGCATCCTCCTGCTCCTGCATGCGCGCTGTCGGAGCAGACATTAATTTTGTTTATTACGCGTTGTTTGAGTCAATCTACGCTTAATTACTGAGTTACTTTATGTGTAAACATTAGTAGGAATTTATACCGCGATTACACACGCGAATTTGCTTTAACCGTCACCGAGTACCTTACCGCGGTGCGCATAGTCGTACTAGTGTGGTCTGACGGCATTTTACACGCGAGTGAAGTAGCTGTTGTTACCGAAACGATTACTAACACATTTGTAGGTCGAATTCATCTTAAAACGATCATGAGTATGTCATGATACAATTGATTATACCTTATCTTTTAACTTTAACGTCTATTTCATTAGTAGTAGATTCAATTTTGTTTGTATACGCAGCGTATTCACACAGTTAAATGAAATATTGATATGTATATTTAGCTATCAGGTTTTCGATTATATAATGCTGTTTGTGACGTTGGTGCTTTTTTATTGAGGTTCTTCCCGATACTTGTACCTGTCTGTCGGCGGTTGGTGAATTAGTGTTCGGTTTACATGTTACATGTACTCATGTACCTATATTGTTCCGTACATTCTTGTATAGCAAGCAAGGCGGGATGTTCATTATCTTAAGGCAGTCGCTTTCGAGGGGAGTGTTCGGATAGGGTGGAAGTTCTAGAAGCTTGCAGGATCCGAGGGGCGTCATTACCTTCGCAGCGCGGGATAATGTAACCCAGCGATATTTATTATGTATATTTATGATCTGATAATGTTACGTATGTTTATAATGTACATTTATAATTATTTTTTTTTGTGTTACAAGGATAGTACTCGCATGCACAGTCGCCTCCCAGACGGCCATGATAGTCGGTCGCATCGAGACTAATACTATGATTGTCAGCTACTCTTAAATATTGTGCGAGGCGGAGAACGAGCCCCACGAGTATAATGATCTGGGCGTGTTGCAGAACAAGCAGGCGTACTTCCCCATCTTCGGCGAGCAGCACCCGCGGCCGCCGCGCTCGCGGCCCAAGGACGCGCAGGGCACCGTGCGCGCCTGCGCCGCCTGCCACCACCACCTGCTCTCGCAGTGGAACACCTACCAGGTGCGTGCCCTTTGTAATGGACCATACTAGCGGTGTTCTTTTGTCACTCGTCTTACTCATTTTTGGTGTCATCATCGGCCGGGGGAACCCGTTCATCGTCCGCATTACCGGGAAACTAGTTACCGTCCTCGATTTTCCATGACTCGGAATTAGAAATATTTGTTTGACAATCTTGAAACAAACCTATACATTTAAATATTTTAATTCACATAAAATCTCAATTATCGCTTGTCGAGATACAGCAGTAGTGCCACTTAATAGTTTAGGGAACATTACCCACTATTTTAATTGTCGGGACTGAATTGATAATATCCAGGACAGTAGATCATCTATCGGTCAGCCTCGTACTCGGAATCCGTTTCAAATATCGACGCACCGTAATGAAGTAGTAGGCGAGCAAGTGTCGGCGGGGAAGTGCAAGGAGCGAGTGTGAGACGAGTCGCGGCCGCAGCCGACAGCGCGGCCGTGCGGCAGTGCGCGCGGCGCCTCCGCACCTGTCGCGCCGTCGCCCGCCGCCCGCCGCCCGGAGCCGCGGCGCAGATAGTGATTTGAGTGTCGCCGGTGGAGGAGGCCGGACGGCCCGCTTTTGAAATTAAGTGATAGGACGCTCGGAAGGAACCATCGAAGCGGTCCCGTGGTGCGACTGACGAAATTCCTTCTCCGCGGTACTGCAATATTCGATCTATAGATTTAGGTGAGAATAAACTCGGAAGTATTAGCGACGGACGTTTCGCAATTTTCAACGGTTTCCTTCACGAGAGGGGCTCGCATCCCGCGATGCGGCCGGAGACGGACGCCCAACAAAAGTAAAAGTGAAAAGGTGAAGGTGCGAAGTTTTCGAGCGCGCGACAGCGTCCGAGTGACATGCGAAGCTCTAATGGGATGCCCAAACACGGCCCCCGAGCCGCACGGCGAAGCCGCAGGCGCGCGGCGCGAGGCGGCGCGGCGCAGTAGCGCGGCCGGCGCCGAGCTGTGCTCACGCGGGTGCGGCGAGCAGGCGCGCGCGCCCGCCCGTCACAGAAAAGTTCGAGAATCGATTCGGAGCGATGCGCGCGATTGCCGTAGTCGAACCCCTTGACCTTTGCCCGCGAATTAATCTCGGTGACGTAACGAGCTAATCCGATATTAGTGGATTATCTGTAACTATTTGAGCTCATGAAAAGTCTCGGCATACTTATTATCGCATTAATCCTTTTGGAATTTATTTATGTTGTAAAATCAAAAATATTAATGTAAGAAATAATCTTAACTACTCTATCTTAAACATTCTATACATTCACCACATGTAAAAACCAGTCTAACATTTATTCAATATCTGGGGTGGGGTCAGTCACCTCGTGTTTAAAAAAATAATAATCGTCCACAGTTTAAGTAAGTCATTATCGTAACATTTATCGTTTGCGACGTTATCTTTACACACAGCTAGAAAACATCATGCCGGCGGAGTCACCGCTAAATATTAGCAAAGGTGGCCGTGAAGATTCGCAGCAGTATTCAAACTATTTCAATAATGTTTTCTAAAGATTTTTCAAAGAATAATCGATTATACTATTATGGTTATTATAAATATCGTTGGGTCACGTCAGAGATCAGGGCCCGTAGGAGGTTACGGAGTGGACAGGGAGAATCGAGTGGCCTACTAAAATATTAGTAAGGAATGACAACCTTTTGTTTTGATGTTGAAATAGGCGATGAAAGTGTGGCGCGGTGGCGACGCAAAGCAAACACGGGCGGTGTGTGGTCAGGTGGCGGCGGCCGCGTGTATCGCTCTTATGTATGTCAAGAAAAATACACTTCGTTTGTGCGCGACAGGCTATTATAGGATTTAGATTACAACGAAAATAAACCAGCATTCTGATGATGACGTGAATAACGATGTTGAAGTCGTACAGAACGATGATAACGCTTATGTTTCAAATAGGACGCTGTAACGATAAAAGAGACCAATTTCTGAATCCCTTTATCGAAGGGACTAACACCCAAACGCCAATTTATTAGAGTATCCTTAGAATGAGTTGCGTTTTATTCCCTCTACTCGCAATAAATAAATTACAATGTAAACAAATGAAGAGGCACTTGTAGCGAGAAGTGGAGCGAAGTGTGTCGCGAATGTTAAGGCGTGTCGTATCTTATCTTTTGAGCACTAAGAGCCCAGTTTTATATATATCAAAGTTCCTTCCATTCATCATTGATAACACACAGAGTAATGCACTTTGGGTGGATCAAGATAATTTTATCGTGAATTTTATCGTAAAAATCGTATACCGGTTTTCCCCCTTTTTCATATTTTTAAATGTCGAATCATGTGATTACTCAATCGACGGTTCGTTTATCTTATTCGCAATTGCTTTTACATTTATTTGTACATTAAATTGTATTATTGTTATTATTACACCACCACACCAGCTCCGCGGGCCAAATATCTTTATCTTTTTTTATTTTATTATCTTTATTCATAAAATCTTTACATACTTTACATGCTTCTTATACATCTATTATACATTTACTCGTGCAGATGTATACATCCATATATGTACATCTATAAGTATAGGTAAATAAATATAAGTTAATTTATTAACATGTACACAGTGCATTGCGAAGTCTATCTCGGCTCTTATCACAGTTATCTCATTATCTGATCGCGATTATCACTCCACTCGAGCATAATATTTGCAAATTAAACTTGAACTCTCGTCTACAATGTTGCTTTTGAGATAATTGGAACGAGAACTGCGTTTCAGCCGCACCGATAAGACGGCGACCCCGCCACCTCCGACGATGATTTGCCGTTCCAACAAAAGTCATCTCCGGCGACCTCGCCGACCTCGCGTAACTCGGGTGACGCTTTGTTTATATTAATTTTTAATGATGTACGTTTGACCTCGTAATTACTGCACAGAACAATTTGAGAATGTTTCGATTGTGACTTTTGATAACTTCTCTATGGCCATATCTTAAGATACTGCGTCACGAAGAATGTCACAGGAGCATAAAATGGTTTCTGTTGGACACTAACACCGAAACGGGTTTCTCAGCCGAAACCGAAATAGAACTTTTGGTCTCGCTTTCAATTTCGGCCGAAAAAATGGCCGAAGTTTCGGCGCGGAAGAATAGTTCGGCCATTTTTTGGCCGAAACTGGCCGAAACCGAACTTTTGGTCGGTCACTAGATTCTGTACATGTGTTCATCATGTTGAGATTTCTCGTGTCGGGGTGCTACGAGAACACGCGTTAACACAAGCGGACATACAAATAAATGTTCCGAAGAGCAGACATTTAACGTTGAAATGTTTATTGACTCAGAACACTGCGGCCGTAACTGCATAACGGCGTTATTAATAAATGTATATATGGGACGAGACAAATGTATCCGCATTTTTACTTCAAACAATTATTGACGTAATAGTCATAAAATTATTAAATGTACGTTGCAATCGCATCGACAGGTCTTCTTCTTGATTAATAGTATTTTGAAACGTCCGCTGAAAAATTGCCGATACATTTAAATACACGCCCTAGTCGTGAAACATAATAATATCTCCGTTTGGATTTTCTCAAATCGTGCTATTGAAATTCCATTGCATTTCAAGATTGCTATTTTATACATCAATCGATAGTTGTCTGATGTGTTCCATTTGTCCTTATTATTCGTTTTCTCAATCAATACTTTTTTTTATATTATCTGTTACCAAATTCTACCGTCACCTCAGTGGTGTTTATACTAGTTCACATTCACTCCAGTTACACTTTTTGTCACGCAGTTAACATTTCTTCTCATGTGATATGGGCAAAATTGTTATCTATAAGACCTTTTAATGGCATTGAAACAATTAATTAGTATGAATTTTCCTGTTGTGGTCTAAACAACTGTACAGAGATAACATTTTTAATAAAATGTCGAACTTCACATACACATTGATATGTCAACATTACTTATCTGCATTATTAATCCTCGTGTTAACTGTATAAAGGTTGTATTTTGGGTAAAAAGAGTGTTGATAAGTTGTCCCGTTTTATAAACAAGGGTGAAATGTTATCTAGATGTAAGCGGTTACAACTTATACCTACGTTTTGTTTGCCGTTCTTATGTTGTCGAGTTTCCAACATTAACTCTTGATAGTTGTTCATCGGTACGTGACATGACTTGTAAAAATAACGCTATTTTATAAATATCGTCTGTATGTGTTATTGGATGGGAATACCTGGCACATATATATTTTGTTTCTTACATCACTTACATGGTGCGTGCGTTGTAAGGCCGCAATGATATACTTTACTTACGAATAGGTATTTGTATGTAGGTAGTATAAACCGGTATAAACTGTTGATGCAATGAAACACAAATAAGAATTGTGAAATTGTGTTAATTCCAAATATAAATGAAGGTTTTACCCGTCATCAATTACATTGCGATAAGATTACACCTTAGTACACAGAAGTCCTCCGATTGTGAGACCACCAAGTGATATAATCGTTATCAAATTTTATGGCATCCGGTTTATCTTCTATTTGAAGAGTCGATAAAAGTATTAAGGTATGAAAACAGATTAATTAAAAATAATAAATAATTAATTGGTAATCTTATCGTACAATTGAGTTTAAATGTTCATTACTATTTAATTTCTACTAATGATATCGTTATCTAGATTTTTCTTCACTAAGCACTGCGAGTAGTAAGTAGTTACTGGTTATTTTATTCTTCAGCTCGTCCAGTGTTATCTTTAATGTTACTTACAGTCATATCGATATTAATACCATTAACCCTTTAACCGTTTGGTTTTATGCCAGATGTCGTGCCCCCAGCGCCCAGCTCATAAATCGATAATTAAGTACATGTGATTAATAGGGTTGTGCAATGCTATTTGTCGATATTTGCATTTGTTAGCTTTCACCATCCCTTATTATTTCTAAAACCTCATGTCAAGGAGAATTTTAGGTTGTGTTTGAGGTGCACTGCGGTAGCTAAAACAGGGCAGATTAACAAAATAAAATCAGTCGATATATACATCAATAGAAACTTAATTTAACTATTGAAGTTTGCTTCAAGAATTAAATTAGTTTTAATGAGAATAAATAAATAAATATAGAAGAATACGTAGGTCGATAACTTCACATGATGCGCTCACAACACTAATGGAACATTCCGGAACTTGGAAGCCTGTTGTGACGTCCGAAACGGTCGCATTTACCCGACCGCTGGACGTGCTGATGATCATAACATACATATTTTCCAGTTTACAGTATTTATATAATACACATATATTACGATATTTATTAACAGACACTATATATATATTTATTGTTATTTTAAAAACTTTAAAATTACGAACATTTTTTCTCAATCTAAATAAATCACCCTTTAGTTAGATTTAGACAAATGTTTTAAATGAGTTTATTTTTTCTGTTCATAAAAGTTTACATATCTCCTATCACTGCTATTGGATTTTTCCGTCCTCAGTATTTTTCTTAATATGTGTTTGTGTTTTTTTTGTGGAATCGCAGTGATATTATCTAACTTTAAACATTAATTTTTATGATCTTAATAATTAGAAGAAGATAATGAAACTGTAAATAGTCGTTTGACATAATATTTCTTTTCATATTGTATATATTATTTAACATGAAATGAGACATAAGGTGGGTTGTTTGGTAGGTAATACCAATCGAGGCCGCCTTTTGTTAGCAATACTAAACGACAAATAAATAACAAACCTAAAAAAAATAAATGAGACAAACTAACGATTTTCGTCGCACATGGCTTTGGCGAAAAGATGATACTATTTGTTTTAAAAGTCCCAGTGCGTCCGTTAAAATGACTAACTACCGATAGCCTGCTACTGTGAATCTTCATACTTGGACTGTATTTTGTCTAATTTGATTTGAATAAAAATATGTTTATGTACGTAGGTACACACGTAGCGTGCACAGCAAATAACATGTTTACAATACATGTAACGTGTACGGAGTAAATAAATGTTTATTTTGAGAGCTGCAGCGGTCGCAGCTTCATTAGTGTCAATGTTTACGTGCCCTTGGCTTTAGGAGATAACGTCCCGAGGCGGCCGCCGCGCTGCAACACGCACGCCTTCGTTACTAATGCACGTAGAAAAGATTTCCATTGATCTGATTGTGTGAGGTCTGTGCACGCGGTAAAGCACCGGCCAGTGTTATGCCTAGTTAGTGTTACAGCGACACGCCGATACCGACGATCTTTGACGACCGTTTGATGATATGGTCGCGGCCGATCGGTACGTGGAACGTTTTTGTTTACGTTCCGCGATTACGTATCTAACAATTAAATGTACTGGTCGTTTTTTTTTTTTATATCGAAACGTTCCTACGAATTAGCTATTGTTGTACGTCTATTTTAATTTATTACTATTAATGTGCTCTAGAAATCCTTAGTATCTATCTAGTTTATTGGAAGTTTAGGAGTTCGGTTTTGTTTATAAGACAATGTGATCAAAATATATTATTATTCGTCTTAAATGAATTTTATTCGCAATTTCTTCCGGTCCAGTCCATGTTCATGATAACTCTGTAATAATAATATTATTACAATCCACGTCTATATTAAACTCAGTCCTCGAGAGTAGCGACATATCCGCCACCAGTCCCGTAACAGTTTTATTCCTTCAACCCCCTTGCCAATGATGCGCAATGATCGCGCCCTGTTCTCGGCTTGTCGCATCCGGCATCTGCCTGTAGCCAATGATCAATGATCAGGAAATATTCCCATTAGACTCGACTCCGCCAGTGGAACTATAAAAGGGTTGAAAACAACAACAAATACCTAATAACCGTCGATGCCGTCAATAATTTCATATTAATGTCATTTGTTTATCTCGCGCGAAGATTGATCGCTGCGTGTATTCCCTCTCGCTCCAACTGATAGTTTATCTTTGTAATTCTGCTTATCTCATAACTTATCCTTGTGTGATTTTTGATTAATTTTATTTTATAGAAATAGTCACCCCTTAGGACACAAGGTGGAGCTGTGGGGTATTCTTCGATTTATATATGAATTCCGAATACCAAAACAATATCTCATTGATAATATAATAATGTCAAATTCATGACAGGAAAAAGTGGAATAAATATAGAAAGTAAAAGAAACAATATATGTACCTATATGTTAAATAAAGCGAGAATGGTTTTCCTATGTGACAACCTGGATTACTTATTAGGCAAAGGGCAAAGGCAAAGTACAACACGCTGAAATCAATTTGACACCTGGGAGGAATTTGCTTCCATGCGCTGTACGTATAACGTAACTGGTGAAACGTGGGAATGTAGGTACTACTCTCCTCTGCCTACCTCTTCTGGGAAATAATGCCGTGGTTTTTAAAATATGATTAACTAAATTAACATATGCTCCTTATACAGTTAGCACCTCAGTATTATACATACCGGAGGTGCCTAGTTAACTTCTACGTGTTGCATCATATAAAATAGAAACATTAAAACGGTAAGGGTGCGTTTCCACCAGAGATGAGCGAGGATGCGTAGCGAGGAATGTGTTTGTTAAGAACCAATAGCATCGCTTTCCTTTCCCTGTACTGGGCGGGGCTAGGAAAGGAAGGGATTCTATTGGTTCTTAACAAACACATTCCTCGCTACGCATCCACGCTCATCTCTGGTGGAAACGCACCCTAATACAGTACAATTTTGCACGTATCAATCGAATAAGACGTGAGTGTGTTTGTATTGCGATTGCAAAATTTCTTTAACTCTCTATTTTAATAATCAGTGATATGTAACGTATTTATATAAGTCCAATGTTTCTCACGTATTGTACTGCATGCTCGTTGTCCACTAGCGGGACTAAGCTGGGATCTATGTGCGTAGCAGTAGTATTATTGACGCTTGCCGTCCGCCGGCCGGACTGTTGCGGATATACCTGTTTTTCGTATACAAGTGACCAATGTATTACCGTAGTAAAATAGGCTTGAAAAATCGAAATGTGTTCAATATTTTTCTAGGACGAGTTACAATCGTTATCACCTTTATTTTTTAATGCACGTTTCATAAACCACTTCAATTTTTTTTCTCCAACCAGTATAACAATGTAATAACAAACAATGAATCGTATCTGTAATAATGTAACAATGAAATAACAAATCGTAAATTAGTGTTTTAAAGTCACACTTGTTCACTACACTTTAGTAACTGTTCGCTTTGTAATTATTTTATATCGTCACACTGTAAAAAAACTTTAAATGTATATAATGGAGGGTTGGTATTTGTATATTCTGTGCGTTCTTACGTCGGCGACTGGCTGACGTACGCGAGTGCGATTTAGACGTATGCCTTGTACATGTAACGCATGCTGCTTTGTCGTTGGTACAGCTTTCACCAATTTATCATTGAATAACTCCATCAACGACTAACAATAATAATCTAAATTTTATATTGAATTACACATATGTATATTATGATGCCTCTTTCCCCAAGGATTAGGCTGAGGTCGAACCTCCCTACGACCTACAAACCCGGCAAACATTCGTTTATCATCATCAAAATGATTACATAATAAGTTGCGAAGCGCAGAATGCTTAGGAACTGTAAATGATATTATGGTGATGTGCGTCGCGAGTTGAGCGGTGAGCCGCCCCAGTGGGCAGTGGTTTCGATAAACTCGTGTTACACGAGTATCTAATGGGCGCGGTGTGGAGTCTTTTTAATAATACATATGTACTGTGTGTGATGTCCTCCGTTCTGATATTGTTCCTCGTGGTCTTGGAACAAACGCAACATTTTGTAAACCTTTGTATTTTGTAGAAGAATTTTGTGTTGGAAATAATTATGCGTATGATGTGATGATTTTTATACTGAGATATGATCATTCTCGTCATTTATTTTTTTATCTCTCTCTCTCTTCCGACTCAAAACGCTACTACACATTAGTTTCGACGGTGACCTGAGAGAA
This sequence comes from Microceris scylla, assembly GCA_018245595.1. Classification (NCBI taxonomy): domain Eukaryota; kingdom Metazoa; phylum Arthropoda; class Insecta; order Lepidoptera; family Hesperiidae; genus Microceris; species Microceris scylla. The sequence continues at coordinate 1,010 of DWDT01002706.1, read as the reverse complement.
TGTGTCGGAATGGATGTTTCTGATTTTCCTATTGTAAATCGGTGTTGTGTACAAAAATAAATAAATTTACCAAAAAAATTATAAAAATGCGGTTATAGTTAATCAAATGTCGCGCTAAGCTTTCCCTTTAGACTGTGTATAGATTTAGTGTCGGCTGGTCAAACATATTTCAAGTCTGTTTTCAGGTTCTGTTGACGTGGCAATGTGATTTTAACTCTATAGAGTCTCTTTATGTACGTGTTCAAATTTGGTATTTGTCCGTAAGGCGGTATTGGGATTCTTGAGTAAAATAACGTTTCAAACCGCAGAATTTTAAGAAAAGTATGTATAAGAAATGCAATTTTACAAGTACAAAATGCATTTTACATGAATACTATTTGTCTAATAATATTAAATAAGCTACTATAGCACTAACATGTATTGGAGCCGCGTGGTAATATGTTCCTGGCATAATATAACAGCTCAATGACAGAGCGGTATACACAGCAGTGGGACACAAGGAGGCTTCCAGCCAATAGGAGTTAACTAAATCGGCGTTTGGAACAGATCGCTTCGTCACGCCAACTGTAGCTACCTGTCGCGTCAAACGACTATTCGGTTAGCTTACGTACTGTGTCTTTAGCGAAATTATTCTTTTCAGTATTACAATGTTGATTAGTTTAAAAGGCTATATACAATATATAAAGGCTATATTATGTAATGCAAATGTATATTGTACAACGTCGGAATTGCATCCACGAGTTATGTATTTTGTAATTATTATTATTATTCGAGCGAGACTCGACGTCGAAATATAACAAATACGAAGAGAGACAATTTTTGTTTGTTACCAACGCTGTTATGTAAACATGTGTAGTGAATGACAAGGACAGGAGTTAACTTTTTAAATAATGTGGTCTTAAGTCTGTGTTTAAGGTATTTAATAAAAAGTGTGGGGGGGGGGGGGGGGAGATTTGTGTCTTGTGAAGAGAACGTTACGGTAAGACGACAGCACAATATAAGATTGGCAA
>DWDT01002705.1:0-13331 GCA_018245595.1 Microceris scylla | reverse complement strand
ATGCGCATTCCATTAGAAATAGTGTGAAGAACATCAGAACATATTCCATCGTTATCATCATTATCAGCCTACCCCTGTCCACTGCTAGACATTGGCCTCTCCAATAGCACGCCACTGAGCTCGATCTTCAGCTCTTCGCATCCAACCACTGCCAGCCACTTATATAAGTATTATAACATACTCCAGGGAAAACAAATTGCTCCTAATTGTTTCAGAAGTTCTAGCTAATAGTTCTTATAACACGTCAGACATGTGGATAAAGGAATTACTTAAAATGCTTTGTGTGCTATTTTATTCGCACTATTCATATTTAGAGCGACAGAGTCTGATAACGGCCGCCATTTTTTCATCTTGTCAGTAATTGCGCGCGTTTTTTCTATATATCATAAAAAGTATCTTCCATATCTCCCAGATGGCGTGAAAGGTTCGATTGTAAGAAAAATGGGCCTTATGGTGCCTATAATTTGTTATATTTTCTCCAAACGAATATATTCAGGGACAATGTACGGTATTCTTATTGACCTTCTATTGTAACCTCTAACTATAGGTGGAAGCCTATGTTATTTAAGATAAATTAATCCAAGTCTTTAATATGTTCTTAAAGCTTAAGTCGGGTAATTATCGGAGAAATAACAAGAAAATCATCACTACGAAAAGTTCAAGTGAAAGTATGTTAAGATTTTGTCAGGGTAGGCAAATTTATGGAGATAGAATCTTTCATAAGAATTAAGACTGGCCTTGATATTTAAAAAATATAGACACAACATTCGCTTATTTCAACGCCTTCGTCTTACTAAAAATTAGCATTGATTCAATAATAACTAATATGCTAAGTATACTCATAACCACTTCTCCAGAAGTGACAGAGATGCTATATGTAGAGTCCACCTACTTTGACGATGCCAGTTTGGGATCTAAACACGTGCCGAAAGACTCGAAATAACCTATTCTCGGATATTTCCAAAGTAAATTTAAGTTTAATAAAGGTTACGTAAATCCTTGCCCTAAGCCTCTATGAAGTTGTTTCGGTGCGCGCAACTTTACGGAAGTTGTGTGACGTTTGCAAAAACTTATTTAAGGTTGACTTAGAAATAAAACTTGAGCCCATGTATCCCTAAGAGGTGGTGGTAATATGATGTACGTCTGTCTTACATATATATATATATATATATATATATATATATATGGGCTTATATCGCCTTAGGTACCCTGCTACGCTGGCGAAGAGGTTTTAGAGTTCACATGTCTTAATGAAACATTTAAATAAAGTATTTTTACAATTTTAAAGGCCTTACAAAATTCGACCAATAAAGAATTGTTTCAGGACATGTTTTTTAAAGAAATCAGTGTCCTTCTGTGAGAATTTCGTTCCCATACTTTTGTTATGAGAGATAACATACTCGTTTGTAAGTTGCAAAAGTGAAGTAAATATGGCGAGTCTCTTTAGAGTTGAAATTTTCATATATTAAAATTTCAGTACGATTATGTGTTTTTGATCAAAAAGTTTATTTTGCAATTCGCGCTCCTAATTTCCATACAATATAACAGTTTAGTCTGTAATGGCCCCCAGTATGAAATATCATGGCCGATAAAACACCCGTACGGCCAATAAAATCAGACTTGGCTTCGCCTTCATAATTCCGTATACCTCACCAGTCAAGACAGACCGCTGACTATATTCTAATGCATGGAAATATATATTTTATGTCGATATACTTAAGCGTGATAATGCTTTACGCGCGTGACTAAGAAGGGCTATATTTTGATAAAACAAAACCCTCCCCGAAGTGCCAGTCACGTACAAAATTAATATATTACAGCGAAAATTCCTGTTACGACATGGGGAATGCGTGGGTATTAAAAAAATATATCTATCTACCCTTATGCTCATATATTTTAATGTTCCATCTATTTCTGTTCACTAAAATCTTGCAGTGGTATTTCTTGACTACGGGTTGCCTCTATGCGTGATTGTATGAATCAAATTTTTGTTAGTAAAATTAACTTAATTAACCAAAAAGAAATACGAATGAATATTCATGCCATTTTGACCCATACGTTCAGCTCATTAGCGGCCCGATTTTATTGGTAATAATTAAGTTATATTTTAGAATTTCCATTATTCAGGAGGATTTTAATAATTTTGTTAAATATTTTATGCTGGTACATGATTTAGGGCATTTATAATATTATGTTTACTTGTTGTTACGTTACTTTTAAATTAACCTCTAAATGACTGGAAAAAAGATCTAAGTATATATAGGAATTGTTTTCCTGCAATGCATAGGGCTGCCTGGAAAAAAACGCTACTTGAGTTACTATATAGCGTGGTCTATTGCAAGCTACTGATTTCTTTTATACATTTTTTTGTATATTTTGTGTGCAATAGAGTGTTTTGTACTTACGTATGAAGTCACGGACAATAACTTGAATATTAAAAGCTATACGCGCCGTATAGCTTTTACACTTAATTTTGTCATATGATTTAAATTGATCGTAATTAAAAAAAATGTGAAACCTTATTAGACTATTATTACATATGAGGATGTTTGTAAGATAACATTAATTTTATGGTACATTTTAAAGATAAAACTATTCATATGTGAACAGGACAACCCTTAATAAAATTATAACCATCTTTACGGCTGCGAACGTAAAGCCTTCAAACTCATGGAAATAACCTTGTAAGTACAAAATCTCGGTACTTTATAGGTAACCTAAAGATACTTTAACAAAAGGGTTATACTGATAAGCTGGTTTCAGGCTTAGATCTCGCCTCTGATATGTGGGTTTATGGCCTTGAATTGGTTTTAGTATCTACTTAATTTGTATGATAATGCCTTAGGGTCGTTACATACGTGCGTTTGCACCGCGCTAAAAATCCCTATTTTTAGAAAACCCCAGAGCGTTGTAATATGAGACTTATAAAAATGTAATATTAGAAGACAATCCACTGGGCTTTTCTCTTGAGTTTTCAAAAGGCGCTTACAAAATAATAATGGTTCGACATATACCCACAGATATATCTTGATAAAGCGAATTGTCGTGCAAGGCTAGGTGGAAAACAAAAGAGCTCGTGGTCATATACCTCAACGATGGATCGATCTTATATTGAAAGTCATACTGTCCTCTGCGATGTAGTGAGCCTGCCACGCACCCAGCCTTCAAAAAAAAGGACGCAGCGCGACCTACACCAATCCTGCAATCGAACGACGGTGCACCGAGGCAGCTAATATTACCGTTACATCAACCACGACCGTCCTGGCAAGAGTGTAGGATTAAGAAGAAGAAGGAGAATAATGATTCTATGCCTTGAATCGAATGTTAAAAATATGTCATCAGTGTCATAAAAATATGTCATCAGTGCCATAAAAATATGTCATTAGTGTCATAAAAATATGTCATCAGTGTCATAAAAATATGTCATTAAAGACATTAAAATTATGTTATTAGTGTGGTGCTTAGCTGTATCTGAGTTTCATTATGTGAAGCGTTGAAAGAGCAGCGAATGTTCCCTCATGTCTAGTCGATTTCAGCACACGTTATTTTTTTCTTAATTAGGTTGCATTTGGTTTCGAGTAATCTTTCGTCATTTTATTTTCGAAATTTATAATTTTCAGCAACATTAAGTTTAACTGTTTGTCTGTAAAGTCTGTTTATAAAGGATGAACCGAAAGATTTATTTCAAGCTATTAAATTTTGTGTAGTTATCTGTATTTTAAAATTTATCATTGTATTTATAATTTTCTGTAGGTATATGTATTTTTAACCTAGTATAAAATTGTGTATACTTTTCCACTAAACAGTTTGTAACATTGGATTTATTTACATAATTTATTTTTATATTTGAAGAGACTAGCAAACGCGCAACCAGCGCCCCAAGTGCCTATCCTGTCCAATTACACTCTTCAGATCGAAACACAAATTCTTTTAACGAGTATTCTTTCTCGGTGCACGTAAATGTGAATTATAAAATCAAATATTGAATATCATTAAAGAAAAATAAATTCGTTTTTTCGTACACGTTTCGCACACGTTGGACTTTCTGAGCGGTTATGAGATGCCGACACCTGACAGTATTATGGATGAGAGTGCGAAGGAATAAAAGCAGTCCGTGCAGAGATTTCGGAAGCACGGCTCAGTTGAATGGATAAAACTTTCCCGTTTAACCCGAATCCAAAATTGAATATGCGACGGGTTTTGGACGTACAAGTCATACATACGTATATAGAAAATTATCATGTTGTGAGCATTTGAGAGTTTTTAAATATAGACATGATGTTTCTCTGAACATTTACGAGTAGCTATGTACCTATGTGTTCTCGTTAATTAAGAAAAAAGCTTGATAATATCATCTAGTGACTCGTGATATCTGAGCTAATATCTCAGCTCGCATGTATAGCGCGGGGATTATGAGCGAAAAACCCTTACGGAAGGCCTATTTCTGGCAGTGGTCTTAAGCATCCTTGTGATAAATTATGATTGTATAAAACTCTTTACAGCAAATTTCTCAATCAAATAAACTCAAATTTGTCAATCAAAGAAACCAATTCAGAAACATTTCTTAGGTTTAACTAGAACTTCGCATATATATAATTCAATGTATATGTACAATTATGAAATCTATAACATCGTGTTTCAGCCTACAGGCGCCCATTGTTGAAACTGGGTCTCCTCCCGAAATCGCTCCAGTTCACAGTCTACAGGTTTTTAGCTCCACTGGTTCCTCACGGTCCGGACCAAACCTATTGTATAAATAATAATTCAGTACAAAATCTTGGTTGCGCCTCTAGCGGGGTTTGAATACCTTACTATATAAGACTTTTATATAGTTTATTAAAATGGATTGTTGGTGTTTTTTTTTTTTTTCAGGTTTTTGCTCCTATTTAACCACATCTGTTCTAAAGCTCCAAAGGCTAAATTTTCATCAGTGTGATTTTGTTGATAATTGAAAGTAAATAATTATGTACTATTAAAATTAAATAACAAAACAAACATGTGATATTAAAATTAAACAATGAAATTATAATTATTTCGATTGGAATGTAGAAATAACACAACTTAGAGCATTATAAGCCACCTCGTGATCATTTATACTGGACGTCATAGCATTTCATATAACATACTCATACAGCGTGAATCGTAAACCCCGATTGTAGTTTAGTTATAAAGCAATAAAATATTATTGCCTGCGTAGGGTAGAATGTTTTGAACCTATAACGAAAAATAACAATAGAATTGTGATTTCTTTTGTACGTATGTATACGTTAGGTGCTGGTCAAGCTTTAGAGTACGTCCGTTGTATGTAACCAGGGTCGGATTTTTCTGATAGCCGATCGTAGCCCGGTGACTCTTCGCACCCCCTTGCCCTGCGTTTCTTTATGTCGTTACGTTAGCTGTGATTCCCAGGTTGAATTGCCATATAAAACAAAACCTACACGAAAAGAAATTACGTAAAACTACATATGTAGATATAATAGCAACTAAAATAGAATGATAATTAAATTTTGTATCGGCTGAGCTAATTCTATTTTTTAAGATAGTCGGACTCATTTCGGATCTACCTAATGCTTTTTCTATGAGAGCTCCCTTCTAAAAACTTATAATCATGTCTATTGATAATTTCTAAGCTTTCAACAACAATTCAAATGAGATTTTAACAAACGAACGCGTGGAGTCATTAAGATGTAATTATTGTGGTACGATTGATGATAATTAGGCTTGTCAACGCCGAGTGTGTAGTCGGCCTAATTAAGAAAGCCGTTTAAGGATATCGTCCAGGCCACGGGCTCGTTATGTTTGCTGATCTCGGCGGTAATGCAGCTAAGCGGTAATCTATTAGGGAGATTTAAAAGGTAAAACCTAGTACGGCAATATAAACTTAAGGCCTAACGAAATGGGAAACTGAAATGTTCGTTTTATCGACAATATATTTTTAGGTATCCAATATGTGGGACTTATTTTCGTTTTAAAATAATTTACCCTTTTTAAATTACAATCAACATTTTTTTTTATTGTTAAGGGTTTCATGTAGGTGTAAGAATGATTAAATTCACCCACGGATGTTTTTTGAGGATTGCCCAACCATTTGTTTATCCGATCTGTTCTCTCGATCTATGGATCCGTTGATCCATCGCATGGCGGATACTTCGACCACCGCGACCTCGCCACGACTGCTCCAAACTAATAAAGTAGGGCCTCGAATAAGTCCGAAACTAATTGAGTTGTCCCGAAAAAATACACGTGTATTACGCCGGTACGTAATTTAATCATTTATATAGATACTCACGAACACGGTTTAGTGGCAAGTGCTGGTTTTATAGCTAGTTTGGGATTAAACGGCTCTGTGGAGATGTTTCTAGATATTTCAGGCTTAGTTATTTCCAAGAAGTGCTTTCTGGTCTTATCGTATTTACATAAACGTTTTCGTGCGTCGCGTGAGGAGAACAGATGTTTTTGTTTAGCACAGATAATATTTATTAAGTACAATTTTTTTACTATACTGTACTGTACGATACTTCGGCTTAGAAAGTTTTAAATTTTAATTTTAATGTAACAAAATGGTATTTTTACTTCTTCATATTATTTTTATAGTTTAAATTATTATTCTGCAGTCGTAACTTCTTTTATTTTGATAAACAAACAATAAGTTTAAGTTTTGTTTTGACTGCCTCGTTGGTCGTGTTTGTTGCAAGTGTTGATCTAATTCAGATTTTCTAGTAGTGGTTCCGAGTCTGGATATGTACCCGATGCATGGCAATAGGCTCACCACCTATTTCATAGTGGGACGTAAACGTAACCGGTGAACGTGGGATTGTTCTGCATTCCTCTGCCTTTTTTTTATAGAGTAGGGGGCAAACGAGCATACGGGTAACTTGTTGATAAGTGACTGCCGTCGCCCATGGACACCTATAACCCCGGGGGTCAGCAAGTGGGTTGCCGGCCTTTAAGGAAGGTATACGTTCTTTCCTTGAAGGTTTGAATGTCGCATCGGTCCGGAAATACCGTATGCGACAAATTGTTCCACAGATTCTACCTATCTCTTCGGGGATTACAGGTGTGAAGTTACGTTAAGTTTAAGTAAGATTATCTTTATTTTGAACTTCTGACCGCAGTAGACGCACTTAAGATATAAATAATAAGTTCTTGATAATGTTATTCAGAATTACAAACGTGGTACTTTCTGGAATGAAAACTTCGGTTCAATAACTTGAGTTCTAGTTGATGACTGAATTTTGCTGAAGATTTTGAAAAAGATTTTGTTTATCCATTATCGTGCACACGTGCTTATAAGCATCTAACTTTGGGTTTTAGAATAGTTCGGAAAGTTTCTCACAGCTGTGTAATAAGACAGTGGTACTATCAACAGCTGTGAAGCGTTAAAATACTATATATTATATTATAAATGATTAAAATAGAAATCTTATATTATAGTCACGTAGGTACATAGCTTAGTAAATTTATGTTATAAGAAGCAATTAAAACTTGACTGATACTAACTTGACTGAACTGACTTGACTGATACTAACTTGACTGATACTAACTTGACTGATACTGACTTGACTGATACTAACTTGACTGAACTAACTTAACTGAGCCTTCTCTGCAGTTATAAATATGCTTAAAGTTAAAAGTAAATTCAAATGCTGGATTTTGGTAGGAGAAATATAGTTTCTTCTACTGAGGCATTTTACTCTAGCGCTTAGAATTATATCACCTTAGAGTATCGCTGGTTCTCTCACAATCCTAAAGCTGATCAGCAATGTGTTGTTTTATGTAGTAAGGTGTTGGCGTCAAATAGAAATGTCAAGTTTCATTAGGACAAGAACGAATAAGACAATCATTCCAAAAAACCCTTTATTTATTTGAGAATATACACTGTCAAACATATTTTTTCCCGTCTAGTAAACAACATGGGAAGGCGTGAAACAATTTTGGAAATTGGAAATTAGATTTGCTCACATTGACTTACATGTTACTCGCCTCGGGGTTTCGTTGAACACGAAAGAACAAAGTTACATAATGTTTTCAGGATGTCTTTGTGTCGTTTTGAGAGTGTTTGTGTTATTTTTCGTCTTAGGGGAGATCATGAGGAAACTTTTAGACTGCGATAGCTTTCGGGCTACTGTCCCAGTGCATTCCAGCGTGGATAAGCTGAGATACTGGTAGCCACAACCATCATCATCAACCTATTTATAGTAATTCTGTTGAACACGGATCTTCTCTCCTGATGAGATGGTTTAAAGCCATACTTTGCCACTCTGGTTGAGAGTCGGTGGGCAAACTCTCATGTCGTAACGAATATTTTAAATGTAGAATTCCCTCGTAATTTTTCCTTTCCTGTAACGGAGAACGTTATTAATAACACCGACACTATTATATACATACATATATTGCGTATTTCTAAGAAGTCTGAATTCCTAGTCCGTTTCATTTTAATGCTAGATTTGAAGCCAAGCTTTTTAAAATTGCAGGTTTCCTCTGTATATCATAAAATATATGTATGTATACGTATAATATACATGCTTACTTTTCCCTCTTTTTCTATGGTTTCATTTTAATTAGCAACATAAAACCGGTGTGTTCAAAATCTCTTTAAGCTATAATACCGCTTTTTTACCACGTACTCGTAATTTATTCAATTGTTTAGTACAATTGAAAATATAGGTATGTCAGTGAAATCAATTAATATGAAAGATCCCACATACGAGTACTCCTATTTATGTACGTTATGTAATTTTTAGACTGCCTCGTTGGTCGTGTTGGTTGCATGTGCGACTACCGATCGGGAGGTCCCGGGTTCGATTCCCGGGTCGAACACTACAAATATATTCTAATTTAGATTTTCTAATAGTGGTTTGGAGTTTGGATATATGCCCGATGCATGGCAATAGGCTCACCACCTATTCCATAGTGGGACGTAAACGTACCCGGTGAAACGTGGGAGTGTTCTGCATTCCTTTGCCTACCTCATCGGGGATTACAGGCGTGAAGTTACGTTAATATGTATCTCTTGTATATAATAGTCTAACGGGTTTCTTCCATGGCGGCTACTTTGCCTCCAATTTCGTTTATGTACCTACTCTCCTATGGCTTACACAACAAGTCTTCGTCATGAAGATCCTTGCATTATTTGGGTCTGTCAGCACGCAGTTTATTTCTAACACTACAAGGATCTCGGAAAACCGTCAAGTATACATTTTAATATTCAATGATTTTCTCTATTACGTTTTAACGACCAGCCTGCCCGTGAGACCCCGGCCCGCCTGCCGCGACTTCAACTGCTTTGTTTGTAATATGAATAATATATTTTATGTAAGTACAGAGAACAAAACGTAATACATATTTAAGGTAACAATATACTTTAATAATCCAAAAATGTTATAAAAAAATGTAGTTCATTCATTTTTTTTAAGCTTACATTTAATAAAGATATCTTTATAATTACGACACTACTTATGGGAACTTATTGGCATAACCACCACGCCGGGCAGGCGGACTGTGAATCGCTCTCCGGTCCGTTGGACCGACGATCTTAAAAAGGCAGGTGGTGGTAGCGGCTGGATGAGATCTGCGGAGCATCGTGTGCTGTGGCACACCTTGGGAAAGCCCTGTGTATGTCCAGCAGTGGAACGGTAAAGGCTGATGTAATAATGATAATCGTTACAAGTTTCTTTTTAAAATAAAACTAAATTATAAGTAAAACTAAATTAATTTAATCTAAATATTTTCTCTACTTTTTACGTAATACGCGCACAATGGCAGACATCTATCATTTTATTTATAAATAGAAAACATGATAAGAAACATATTATTTATCACGTTTTGTTAATGTGACAACGTCACATGATAAAACATATAACACAGCTGTATAACATCGTGAACAACACTGTAGAAATAAAAAGAAAGCTATTTTACACAAGGAAATTTGTTAAACAATATCCTACGACATCTTTACACACGTACACAGAACAGTATTCAATAAGATTGCCTTAGTATACATTGAATAATTTCAGATGTGGACACTTCAAAATAAGTCAAATTTTACGCTGTCCATGCCACAGCAAACCCCGAGGGATACATCAAATGCCTTATTAATTATGGACACATTTGTCAAACGCCTTCTAATTAACAGCATAAAACCATAATTATGTCAGAAAGGGGATTTAATTTTCCAATATTTCATTACGAACATGTGTCGGTTATGGTTCTACATAGAATGGCATCGAAAATGTCATATTACGATTAATGCAATGGCGGTAGGGAACAAGTATCATTTAATATAAAATGCTTAATGCGAATAGTAAAAACGTGATACTAAAATAGGTTCATGGTAGCTATATAATATGTATATGATTCGAATATGTATTCGATTAACGGACCTTGTCTTCGCTGGTTCAGTGGTTGCTGCGAGTGGAGGTCATGGGTTCGATCCCGGTTCGAGTAAAATATTATTGAATTTTTCTAACTCAAAATTCCTAGTGGTAGCCCGGTGTTTGGATTCGTGCCCGGTATCCGGCGGCCCATCCGCTATTCCCTAAGACAACATAATTGAGGAGTAGTGGGAGTACACTCCTCTGCTTACTCCTTCAAAGAAATACAAGCGTAACGTTATGTTATCAATTAAAGCTGCACACTCAAAACTATCTAGTAGAATTCGTTGTGTCGATATTCATAGACACACATACGTAGAAATTATAGATCCCTGTTTTACTGCCTGGCCCACGACATATTACATCCGCTCATCTCTCCAGCACTGAGGCGAGAATCAAACCCGATACCCTCCGTAGCATAAACCGACAAAACAGAAATATTGTGTTCCAATAAAATTAATACTATAAAAGATGCAAACAACATCAAGAAATTGATTTTTATATTCTTTTCCAAAAACAGACCTTAGAAGTATCAGTTGAAATAGCATGTAAAACCATTTTTAAGTGAACCACTATATTTAAAAGTTATCGTCCTATTTCAAAATGGGATCCAATTATAATAAAATATACCTATTCGAACCTCGTACGATGTTGTAACACACCCACACAGGCGCACACGCATGCATACAGATGCAATACGCACTCTTAATTAACTAGTATCGTGGCAATTAAAAATAAACAATAATGTTGCATTAATCAATCACTGTTCCACACAAATGTACATCGCACGCACACAAACAGCGTACGTACACGCAACACACACACCCAGAGACAAACAGTGTTCATACACTTCTAGCCGCGAACTTCTCTTTGTGTAAATTGATACTTTCACTGCGTTAATCATGTGACACACCCATCACGCGCTGTATCAGTGAGATTGTCAAGGGAATTGTTACCTTAGTGCTAATGTAATACGACTGTTATTTGCATCACTCGGTGGAGTTGGAGAGTGGTGGAAATTGCATTATAATACTTTCAACAATATTTATGTTTGTTTGTGTTGAAAATATTACATTTCTTTTAAACGATTGTAATTTATTTAATTCTCAACGGTCAAATAAATAAAATAAATAGCATTATTTGGCAATTTTGATAATGGTCATTTATAATTACATTTATAATTATATAACATTATTATTATTAAGCTCTCCGGCAAGGTTAAACGACCTATCTAATCACAAATGACAAAATAACATATAATATAAGCTAACCTCGTAAACCTAAGAGATCTTACATTATATCTATACAAAGGCATAACCATATACGACTCACAACCTAACCTAACCTAACCTAACCTAACCTAACCTAACCTAACCTAACCTAACCTAACCTAACCTCAACAACCTTAACGATCTAACACTATACCTATAATAAAACACAGCCGTACCAAATTCGTATACTAAATAATAGAATATTTTCAAACATCGCTGCACACAGCCACAAGTGCAAATAATCAGTCAAGCGCGCTAAAGCGGCGTCCATACAAGAGGAGGTACCTCGTTAAGGTAGAAAGGGGAAGGTGGGGCCAGTGTGTCATTACACTGATAATTGTACTCCGCCACCCATTCCTCCATTAACAGAAGCGTTTGCTAGAAACGAAACGCAACTGGCATTCACAGAGTAACCGATAATATGTAAGCGTTTGCTAGAAACGGAACGTAACTAGTATTCTACAAGTAATCCACAGTATGCTGTTAGTTTGCTAAAATTCACTAATCTGGCGAACTCAGATATAATTCATAGAGTGGATTGACATTCGAAATACTCTCATTAATTAATTAACTGACATGATTATAAATGTAACGGCCTAACGCACGTGAGTTGAGCCGGTACATTTGTAATCATCTGTATAAATACTCACGAAACATTTGATAGTAAAATAATTAATGGACATAAGAAATAGATAGTCCTAATTAGGAGCGTGTGTGAAATGAAAAGAGCGCCAGGAAAAAAATGAGAATGAAAATCGCGTTTAATTACTCCAGTACGGAAAAATGGTATTATTGCTAAAAAAAATGATTTAGCTTAGAATAGGGGACAGCGACAGTGGGAGAGACGAAGATAGAAATTACTTATGTTATTGAAGTCTACGTTGCTGTAAACACATGTAGATTGGCATAACATAATATCACGCCTGTAATCCCCGAAGTGGTAGGCAGATGAGTGTGCTGTGCGGTACGCTCCTACGTTTCACCTGTTACGTTTAAGTCCCATGGAATAGGTGGTGGGTCTATTGCCTTTAACTGGGCACAATTCCAGTTTCCAGTTACTACTAGAAATCCTAAATTAGAAAAATACAATAGAACCCAACCCGGGATTTAAACCCAGGACCTCAGGTCAAGTTTGGAATAAAAAGAGAAAAAGTTATGAGTGACTTGATTTATATGCCAATTCATTTATTTATTTATTGTTAATTATCACGATAACAAAAGAAAAACATTTACATTAATTAACACAATAATTTATGAAATACAATAGAAAAAAAGTCCATAGATTAATCATTAAAAATAGAAATTGAATTAGGTATTAAATAGAAATTAAATTAGTCATGTATCTACATAGTTGTATATCTATACATTGTGTGGTAGTTATATGGTATTTAAGTAGAAACAACTATGCAAATGCAAAAAAACTGTTTAGTGTTAACGAACCTTATTTTTCTACATTTCTTCCTGACTTAATGGAATATTAACATATTAATACATACATATGTATGAGTTAATTATTATTCATTTCCATTTCATTGTTCAACTGTAGAGGCACAAAGAATGAACTTAAGGCCTAGCAACATTCTCTACGAGCCTTCCCTTGGGATATAGCGAATAATAATAATAATAATCGACCCATTATAATTCCACTGCTGGAATACGGGTCTCCTCTCATATTGAGAGGGTTAAG
>DWDT01002704.1:0-13332 GCA_018245595.1 Microceris scylla | reverse complement strand
CCAGTTCGTCATCGTCATCAGCCTATTTCAGTCCACTGCTGGACATAGGCCTCCCCCAATGAGCGCCATCGCGTCCTTTCCTCGGCTTGTCGCTTCCAGCATCTGCCTGCAGTCTTTCGCAGATCGTCATTCCACCGAGCTGGAGGACCTCCTATGCTACGTTTGCCGAGCCGCGGTCTCCACTCCAGAACACGCCTACTCTACCAGTTGCCAACACTAGCCAGTTGCCCGTTGGCAAATTTCACACGTAAAGGCTATTAAAGAGAATTTTAAAGTGTTAATTAACGACGTTTTGCTTACCCGTTACACCAACGATCTCATGTTTTGAACCCAGAACCTTCGGGACGGGGGGCTAAATCCTGAACTACTAAGTTATTACGGCTGTAATTTTTATTTTCGGATGTCTTATTTCTTTTTACATTACGATCCATTCCCTGAATATCTATCATATAAATCTAACATTCAATGCTTTTGTGCAGTGCGTGCTACTTCAGTTGTTTTACAATATATCAGAGTCGAAATCATTGTTAGTTATCATTGCGTTGCTGATACTTTCATATTCGGTAATTCTTTCCGCAGTTCTATATCGCGATGATCTCCATCCATTCCCTGACACTGGCGGTGTACCAGTTCGTGACGTGCATCAGGCACGAGTGGCGCGAGTGCAGCACCTACTCGCCGCCGGCCACCGTAGTGCTGCTGCTGTTCCTGATCGCCGAGGCCCTGCTGTTCGCGATCTTCACCGCTGTCATGCTCGGCACCCAACTTCACGCCATCTGGAATGATGAGACTGTGAGTATTACCGTCACTTTTATCATTCCACTGTTGGAACACGGACCTTCTCTCATAGTGAGAGGATTAAGGCCATCGTCTGCCACGCTAGGCAAATGCAGCTCGGCAGACTTGACTCGCTTTAGAGAATTCAGGTTTACTATTATTGTTCATTATTCTGTAAGTAACAATTATAATAATACATTTTACTGGTTTTATTAATTTATTATCTAGTACCATTATTGATTAGAGAATAATGTAGTGCTACTTGCTTTTATATCAATCTTAACACAATATAACGTCTGTTTTTCCCTGAAGCGGTAGGCAAAGGTGTGGTAGTACACTCCCACGGTTACCCAGATATATGTACGTCCTAGTATGGAATGGGGGGTGAGAATAATTAAAGTCAAATATGTCGTAAACCTTCCATAAAAATCAAGTGGACCGTGCCGTAGATGGTATCTAGTTAAGAGTTATGGTGTAGATGTAACGTGAAGCGCATTATAAATATTTGCATCTGTACCAATACAGCTCGGTGCAGGATACCGTGCAAACGTGGTGCAGTTCGTTCGCGCGTCGTATGCAAACAATTTCGCTGTGTACTCGCTCTCACAAACAAATATTAGTCCACCCTGTATAGATTTCAGAACACAAATATTTTTATGTGGCTTTCTTTAAACATACGGTTTTTAAATATAAATTTTATGTGCGTCTTAGTTAGTTGTATGTGAGATACATTGTTCACGATGTATGTGTTCAGGCCAATATATATACGGGCATGTTAGTTACTATATTATGTAACTTTGTACATAAACATGTGAAAATGTGCAATATTACGGGTGTTCTGTGATTATTTAGTGTCAGAGAGCCCGTCTAGTTTTTGGATACCTGGGTTAACTGGATAGAAACTTGGCTAATAGTTGCTTGACCAGTCCTGTGTTTACGGAACACTATGATTTCAAACAAGCCGGTCTTGAGACAATGATCTCAGTTATATATCTAAGGTACTTTAATAGAACCAACTATATAAATTTCAGGGTATCGAGCAGCTGAAGAAGGAGCAAGCGCGCTGGGTGCGCAAGTCTCGCTGGAAGAGCATCCAATCTGTGTTCGGACGTTTTTCGATTTTTTGGTTCTCGCCGTTCACACAGCCCTCCCCCAAGACTAAGCTTGAGAGCTATTTGTATAGTGTCTGAATCGACCCCCGAGGACCACTCACCAGGCGCCGCCATAGCACCGTGACAACGGGCAGAGTTGCAACGATGTAATTGAACGGTCGCGCGCCAGGTGTCGCTACTAGTAATTGGAGTACGCGAAATGTTCGTTGGACGGTGGACGGAGCTTGTAGATCCAAGTACTGTTACATTATTCCAATTATTATCAAATTCTTACACAGATACCATATGTCTTCATAGTTCTGATGCACTGTCGCAACATCGGTTGTATGTTGAGCTGAGTGCAACCAATGGTCTTTGTGTCGACAGGAATAGTAAGCTTACTCTACTGTTACTTTGTCGTGCGTCATAAGGCACATTGGGAAAGCTGTCTCCAGTTATGGCAACTGCTTCGGAAGATCGGTATCCAACAATTATATTAGGCATAACAATTATAAAGAGATAGACGATTGTTTTTATCACAAAAGTACGATACGTATAACAAGCTCCGCCCACATTTAAATGTCCTTCGTACATTTCCCATCGGAATTTCTGACCGATGCTTGATAAAGCTGCGTACTCAATTGTTAGGTGTGCTAGTAGCGAGAGAGTAGTCCTCGGTAATCGGTAATATTAGAACATTCATGGGCGTTCCACTCGTATGTAATCGTAGATATCGTTTGAGCCTCAAGCTAACGTATTTTAGACATTATCGAACATTATCATACAATATAAGCAATATTTTCTTCGACTTATTAGATTAGTACGCTTGTGTATTTCGAACAACATTTTTCTAGTTATTCTATTGTCTTTCTAATATCATTCTCATCGCAATAACGTAGTGTATATATTTGTGCTGGGGGATAATTATTTGTATGGGACTTTTAATGAATAGCAATGTTTAATGTTTAGATTAATTCGTTACTGTATTCCAATTAGAATGTGGTCGTATTGTAATGATTATTTATTTATAGATACCCAGTGAAGACGTTTTAGCAAGCGATATTTATATTAAGAATCTTTATATAATATTATGTTAGATGTGCTAGATGTGCTGAAGGGTTATATGAAGGGATGTGACCTAGATCGATGGGGTCACATACGTGTATGTCGGATCAACGGTATCGTATGCATCACCGTCAAACATAGTGCGGGAAAGTAATTAGGGTAATCGAACAAAGAGATACAGAGAATACACTACAATTACTTTGTGTTGACGTCTAACAAATAAGCCTTCCTGGAGAACACTAAGGAACTGGGCAAACGAAACGAATAACAGTTCTTAGTGTGGACGATGGGGTCTCTAAAACGGCAGAATAGAAAGTGTCTATCTCCAGTCAGGGCCTCTCCACCAGCTAGACTCTGTTGTAGCACGGAGTCAGCCGAGTATCGACGACATAGCTATGGTGCTGCCATCTCTCGGGTATCCTGCTGCTTTTCGTTTAACGTTCATACTATTGATCGTTAAATTATGTATGTATGTAGCTATGTCCAAGGTCATGTAATTTATTCTTGCAGTTTAGTGAACAGGGGCTTATTGAGGTACGCTTCTTGACCAATGGGTTGCGGTAATGACATGAACCTGTTCTGCTGTTCATGGGTTCCGCTATAAAGCACTTTTGATCTCACGTCAACTTCATAGAAGGCATCGATTTATTTCTATTTATTATACGAACGTGCAACTGACTGACATGTTAATATGTATAATGGACGTCGACATGTCCACACGCTTTAATTGATGGATTTATTGAACACTTATGATGTGACTTTTTTCTTATGTAATATATTTCTACCCGTATACTATGAATTTGTAAATGATTTTTTTCTATTATGATTCACAATGTGTGGTGGCTCGCTTGTTGCACGACCGTCTCCGAAATGTTCATTTAAATAGATACTTCACACCGGAGACATAGTTTGTTTTATAATGTACAAGTAATTGCAATGACACATTCGTATATAATAAAACTGTCATATGTTCCGTACCCCGCTGTTATTGTATAATGAACCTTATGTTTCGGTGTTGAAAGTCACTTTCGAATTTTTCGAACCAAATTGATAGTTTTCAAGGTGAGAATTAGCTGTGTCAATAACACATATGCAAGTAAGTGTTCACTATATAGCGGTTGTATTAATAAATGATTATATATCGTAGTATTTGAGAAGTATATTAATATTGGCACTTTTAACGTAGCTCACGAAATATTAGTGTTCTTAGTGTTAAATGTTGATCTGCGGAAGTTCTTACTGTTCATTTTGTACTGTGTAAAATTGATGTGTACTTTTTATGGATGTATGTCACGATATTTCCATACACTATGTTTCATTGGTGTTCTTGTGTGATGAACAATCGAATAGCGAAGTAGAATTTTCTGATATCATTACGTTGACCTTGAAAATTTTCATGCGTCAATAGTTAGTGATTACAATATTATTGTTATGTGATGAACAAGTGTGATGCCCTTTTGTTATATTGTTGTCTATGTTTCCAATTAGATCACAAATATAGTATTTTCTATTATTAGATTTTATTTATTTAATACAAATTATTCTTTCATATTCATCTTTTTGACGAAAAATCAAAATGTATTCTTATAATGCAGTCACAAATTTTTAACTTTAATATTTATTATGCTAAGGGTTTGTTAGAGAGTTTAACTTTATCAACGCTTTGAATAAGTGTATAGGGGTCCTTTCAAATAGATCCGCTCGGAGTGCAGAGCAGATTTTGATAGTTTTTCAAAAGGAACTTTACCACATTTCCATAAAGTCTATTTTCATTTGTTTTTTGTAACAAGCATCCTCTTACCATATAACATTTATAATATAAACATAGAATGTAATATCACGCCTGTAATCTCCGAAGAGGTAGGCAGAGGAATGTAGTACATTCCCGCGTTTCGCCGGTTACCATCATAGACTTTATGGAAATTCTATTTTAAATGCGCTCAAAATTTGTTCGGTCTATTTCAAAGAACACTAAATGTTTAAGGAAAAATTCTCATATAAAACTCGTGATATAATTTAAAAAAATTAGTAGTTGTTTTAATAAGGTTCAGTTTCGATAATATTAAATTATAATTCGTGATTGACTATTTATGATATTATACAAGGATATAGGAAAGCCTTGATTGGTCCACGTGTTTTATTAGTAACTATGTGCTGTTAACTCGGAACCAAACGATTGCATTTATTCATCGATACAGAATCGATTCACAAACCGCGTGTAATGTTATATTTGCTGTCAGTATTTCTTAATAACGTGTAACAACAGGGGAATCTATTTATTTTATATTAATAATAATATTAACATTTCGATTGTAGTTTAAAACGAAACAATGATAAATAATAGTAATAAACGATAAATCGTCGAAATCGATTTTTCCATTATGCAATTGAAGTATTCGATGAGTCCAATATAAACTGGTTCCGTACAGTCGCGTCGTAATATTATAACCCGTTCAAAATTTTTCTCTTCGCTTCTGTGTTCTGTTTTTTGTATCTTGTATCTCATAGTACAAGTTGCCTCGTTGGTCGAGTGGTTGCAAGCGGAACTACGTAAAGGCAGGTCCTGGGTTCAAATCCTGGGTCGGATACTATTGGACCTTTCTAATTTAGAATTTCTATTAGTAACTTAGAATCTGGATCTGTATCCGATTTATAGTAATAAGCTCACCACCTATTCCAGGCGACTTAAACATCGTTGGTGAAATGTGGGAGTGTATTACACTTTTCTGCCTACCCCTTCGAGGACCACGAGGCTATGTTACGTTATTGCAAGTCTGGTACTGATTAATATTTTGCAGTACAACCCACATTTCTGTATGAACCGTAACAATAAAATTTCCATTTGACTTTCCGCTTGACATTCATATTACTGTAATAATTAAAAGTATGTGGGCACTGTATAATTTAATAATAATCTTTTTACGTGTATCAACGTGAATAGGCTATGACCTTGGAAGTGGAATTCTTAGGGCAGAACCTTCAAATCGAGTGCCTTGCATGCCTGTGTGTCGGCCCATTTAACTCTAATGAAGATCTGTAAGAGTGTACCCCCGTTTATTAATTTTTGATACTTTACTTTTGCTTCGTCTTTGTTTTTTACTTTTCTGTAATTAATTTCGTTATAAATGTATTTATTATTTTGATTTGATTTGCAAACGAATCTGGCACAAAGCTCGCCGTTCAAGTATGTCGAGGAGATTGTTCTTTTTTTTTTTATTGAATATTACATTGAACCAAGTAGAGTAATTTGTTTTATTTGGTAAACAAACAATGTAGTCGTAACTGTCGTAATAGTCGTGATACATATACACAAAAAGACAATTCTAGTATACGCAGATTTTAGCGGTAAATTCAAATTTGAAATTGGAACATGTATAATTCGAACGATACTACTATAGACTTTAACTGAAATCCTGTCATTCCTTGTAAGAGGTTTTTTCTTTTATAAAGCAATTGTTACTTTGGTAGCCAGTACCAATTATAATTTGCAAAGGCACTAAATTACGGATTATTTTCGCTATGGCTTGGTTTAATATTAAGATTTCGTTATCAGTAATAATAGCTTTTGATAATGTAACAGATTTGTTCATGAATAATAGTTGTGTAAGATTTAATAAGATCGTAGATGTACCTCGTAACGATCTCTTGCATGTGATTATCTAACGGATAATTTTAAATGTTAAAATTTGGCAATAATTCATTTCATTGTTATTAGTTATAATAATTAGGTACGTTAAGGCTTAATCGTGATCTTCCATTTTCGGAGCTTGTGTTCGTATCAATCAAGGTTTTTTTTTCTAAACCGTTTCACATGTACAGTATGGATCAGATTCCTGGCACACTTACGGCAAAATCATTTTAAATGCTAATATTGGATTGTGCTATGTGCTATTGAATATAAAGAATTTATCGGAATCCCCTCTCCGTTCGTGTATTCCCCTCTATAAAATAGTTGTATAGGTACTGTCTACCCACTACGCATGTTGCGACAGCTTTATAATATGACCAATCTGTGCTGTTTGAAATACCTGAATAGTGATGTACCACACATGCCCTCTTGACTGTTAACATGTGGTATAATATACTACTCGGCTCCATATGTAATAAATGGTGGGATGTACTCGTTAAAGACTAGTTTGTATGATTCGTTGTATCGGTGACGTAGACTTGCCGAAGATATATATGCTGCCCAGCCAAAACGTGTACGACTGGTATACCAGTTTAAATTTTGGCAACGGGCTGGTCACATCGTTTACAGAACCACACCTTGGCAAACATAGCGTAGGATACCCTCCAGCCAGGTGCTGTGACGATATACGCAAAGTGCCTAGCAGTGGTTGGATGCGACGAGCTGAAGATCGAGCTCAGTGGCGTGCCATTGGAGAGGACTGTGTCCAGCAGTGGACGGAAATGGGCTGATGATAATGAGTTGTAACAATAGCATTTATATCAATATCTCAATATGTCACAATGTAGATTATTAGTAATATTCTCATCATTTTATAGTCTCGAACATATTCAATTATTAAGTACCTACTCACAGTTGATGATAGTCCTAACATAACTATGTATTAGATTGAAAATTGAACTTGGATAAAGTGCAAAAAGAACACGCCTTTTCAGGAATCAAATTTGAAGTGCTTACATTTATTGTTATTATTACACTAATAGTAGTTACACGGTTTTTCGATGTACGTAGGTACTGGATGTGTTTTAAAATTGTTATATTGCACTATGAATATTCTCTAATTTCTACATCTATACTATATTCTCCTAAATACTTTAATTGCGGGTTATTGTTAAGCGTATTGTGAAGTGTTATTAAATTATGCACTTATTTATTTCCCCTTTTAATTTTCACAACTGTTTTCCTTGTCGGTGTAAAATGGAATGCGAAATCTGACCGTTCGGATTTGATTTTGATCAGCGTTAAAAAATTATGATCTTCAGCCGTATCATTCCGTGGAAACTCGGTGGGAATTCATGGATGATGGATAGGAAACAAAAAAGAAAAAAAAAAGCAATTGAAAATCGGTCAAAAAAAATTTTCGATCTTAAATTTTTTTTTTTAAACGTTTAAGGCTGACTGGCCATTTGTGACTGCTGCTTGCTCGTTGGCTGCTCTCTTAACTAAGAAAAAAAATTAAGATTCATACTCAAAATAATTTCCGTAGATATCTGTTCCAATAATATCCGGTAACCCTGCGAAGGTCGGCAATTTATATCTGATATTACTTATCGAAAACTTATTGTGGCTTAAATAAGATGTGTCTAGAGCTAGACTCATTCTAGTCATATCGCGCTGAAGCTGTTATGAACAATTTTAACCGAATATAATATTGTTCTATACTAAGGGCCTAACGACTATCTCTTCAATCGTATGCGTTCAAAAGCTAAACAAAAGCGATTATAGATTAAAGACAGTTTTAACATTGTGTAATATCGATCTGTTTGTTTTTCACAAATGTAAAAGTAAGATGATTAATTGTAAAATGCTTGATTGATACACGCTAACAAACAAATTAATCGATATTTTTTTATCAACAGACTTTCTTTTGTCAGAGATAAAAAAACAAAGGAATACTTCTTTTGACAGCACGAAACGGTTTGTTTTTTAGTATCGTGTTGTCTTTTATAGAAAAAATTACGCAAATAATAAATACATGTAGGTGTAATAAATGCAATAAATACATGTAGGTGTTGTAATACATGTGTGTGTGTGTGGGTAATTTTTTTGTGAACTGGTCACAATAAAAGATGGCTTATATGTAGGTATGTTTGTTTATATGTACGACTGTGTTAATTCGTTTTATGATTTAATTAAGGTGTACACTCCGGTCTAGGATTTGCTTATAATAACACCACTATACGCAGGAAATAATATCACAAGGTATTAAACTAATTCCCGCCAATAAAATCTAATACGAAATTTGTATTCGAAGCATTGCTGAATAGTTCATGTCACGCTAACAAAATCTATCAGTTAATCAAGTGTGCGTCTGATTATTTATCTAAGATTTAGATTTAAAAGGCAAACACATAAACGTGAATCAGCTAAAATTAGATTTAAAAAATTGTACAACGTATTCGAATTACATTCGAGAATAGCATTTACTTCACTAGCGGTTGCTAAGCAACAGAATTCTATTTTAAAAAACACTTCAATTGACTTCCTGTTATTTGAATTTTTATACAGATGTGTTATTTTTATACAGAAACGAGCGCCCGAAACCACCCAATACTCGTTATTTGGAATGAACAAAAGGTATATAGATTATTTTGGTATTTAAATGTATACCTAACATTAAGTAAGTTGATGTGTTTGGGTAATAAAAAGTAGATATGCACGTACTAATTAGTTTCATGACTTTCATGTCGTTTAGTAGCACGACGTTACCCGATCAGGCACACAGTTTAAACGTTTATTAATTAATACATTGGCAAGGGGGTAGATAATGGCGGTGTTAGTGAAAATACCATATAATGCAATCGGTATATTATAAACAGTTCCATTAACGATACCTAAGCACTGTGATACACAATGTTGAGTAGAGTATTGAAATCAATTGGAATGTATGTATTTTGATTAATCACATGTTGTAGAAGGTCGGGCCTAAATTTTTTTCTGTGAATTATACCTATAAATATATGTTTATCTGAAATTATGTGAGTTATGTGCTATATCTGAATCTATCAGTATTGTGCAATAAAATATACTTCAATAGAGGCTGTTTTATTTACATGCATTTAGTGTTACCCCTGTTGTCCCATTTCTCTTGCTGTCGGATTTACATAAGATGTTGCTTTGTCTATGTGAGATACTAGTCTTAAACTCCTTTATATCAGCGACAAGTGGAAATTGCATTTTCAATTTGATGAACTGTTTCCTTGTGACTGTGACCTTTAAAAAGTCAAGTTATTTAAATTCAAGCCGTTTGCTTAACATCCAACTTCGATTATTATTATTACTTAGCTGTAACAGACAATATTTGGTGACCACTTTGTGCCTTTAAAGGGCAAAGGGAATACTGTTGTGATAGGTACATGTAAACTTTTGTTATTCTTTTAATGTAGTTGCAGTTACTAAGCCGTTATGGACCGTTAACATTTGTCCATGGCATAGCGCGACTACCGATCGGGAGGTCCTAGGTTCGAATCCCGGTCGGGTACTATTGGAGTTTTCTAATTGAGAATTTCTAGCAGTTACATGGAGTCTGGATCTGTTCCCGCTGTATGACAATAGACACCACTTATTCCATGGGACTTAAACGTAGCTGGTGAAACGGGAGAGTACTACACTCCTCTGCGTACCCCTTCGGAGCTTACAGGCGTGATGGTAGATCATCATCATCAGCCTATCTCAGTCCCCTGCTGGACATGGTCTCCACCAATGAGCGCCATCGCGCTCTTAATTTAAATAATTTACCCTTAAGGTAGATTTTAGATTATAAAAAGGTTGATAGAAAGAAAGAAGCTTTGACATGCGACGATTATGCTTTATTGAAATGTCATTAAAACATTTTTCTTAATGATTATGTAGGTATCTACTAAAGTTGTGTTACAATACAATGGGATCACAAGTAGAATTATATAAAATAGACATTTATTTAACATGATTAAATGCAGAAAAATATAGTGACAGACCTCAATCGCGGTACATACCTATAATTCGGTTCTCTTGGACTAGATTTAGCAGTACCAGACACTGAAGGAAAAGAAGAAAGGAATGGAAATAATAGACCCGAGAAATTCAGGTCGGAAACTAGTCGTCCCTGAGATTGAATAAATGAAACAACACGAATCAATAGATTCTAAATGTCGTATACCTAGTGATTGTTTATGAATCGGATTCAAAACTCCGATCTTTTAAAGCGCTGAAGCTGAAATTATACCTAAGTTGTTACGGTAGAATAAATAAAGGCAATTAATTTGAATGAATAGAGTTATGTGTGGGAATTTCAAAAAGACAGCGATTTTGACTTTTTTAAGACTTCAACTTTAGCATTTTATAGGATAAAATAAGAAATTTATAAAGACAAATAATTAATTGTAAGGAATTATGGTAACTGATTATACGTTCTGGTTCCACCGACACATTTATCTACATTGAAGGTGTTACCCTAACGATAAAAATGACTTTTTGTGGTAAAGCCTAAGAGAATCAATATAGTTTTTTTTATTTTTTATAATCTGTAGAAGGAAATAGGGTCAACACCAAGAACCTTATCACTTATATTTAATTGTTAAATTGCGACCTTTCCTTATATCTACGTACATTGCTACGATTATGTTACGTAATTTCTTTGATATTACAAATTTTAAATCCGCGTATTAACACCGTTAGATTTCACAAAGAGCAATAGACTTTCTCTTAGTGTGGACATGCTGGTCAAATGTCATGCACATTTAGTAAAATAAGCCATATGTAAGTAAATATTTCATGGCATAATGCTGGAATTATATTATATTTAATTCGTATTAAACAGCCGTGTAACTTGTGCGTTTTTTTAAAACATAGTGCAATTTTGATGTCACACTAATAAAAATCTACAGTTACTTTGATGAAAATCATTGTGCTGATTGAATAAGACTTTCATTCTTCTACTTCAACCCAGTCAACTGATGCGTATATTTCCGGCAGGACAGTTGATTCTTCTAGGTTGGGTCGGACAATTGATTTATTTATTTCCGGCGGTACAGTTGTACCATCTATTTCTGGCCATACAATCGTTTCATTTATTTCCGGCCAGTCAGTTGAAACTTCTATAACTGGCCAGGCAGTTGATTTATTTATTTTTGGTCGGGCAGTTGGTTCGTCTGTTTCCAGCCAGGCCATGGGTTCATGTAACTGCGGCCGAGCTGTTGATACATTTCTTTCCAATCGGGCATTTGCGTTAGCGGTGATTCTTTTTATTCGTCGATTCAGGTTTGTAGGGTACATTATGAATGAGCTGTCCAAATAACCGCGGTCCACTCCTATCCTAAGCATTCTGTGTAATTGGTTGTATTGCTTCTGGTTGGGGTTTCTCCCGTGACCTTTAGATTATATAAGTATAAGCCAAAAAGCAGAAGAGTTTGTGGAAGACGTGACCGTCTGGTGATATCACGAAGTTGTACGGAAGCCTGCCGACACGCTGGAAAGAGGAATACACAAAAACGGTTAGTGCTTCGTATCGTGATTTCAGCCGATACAAATAAGTACTACAGAGGATTTATGCGATTTATCTAAAAGGTAGGTACTTTTCGGAGCCGCAATGTACATCAAACAAAGACGAGCAATGTATATCGAAGCGCTGGACACTCAATGGTCAACGTCAACCAGTCAATGCAGCTCGTGATCGTATCCGATGTTGATTCGTCTACGATGACGTGATATCGTCGAGAAACCAATCGGTGTCCATCGGACACTGGTCACTAGTGACCGTTAAATTTTCGCATTCTATCTACTATTCTACTACTTCCAATTGTCCCTTCTTAACGTGCACAACTAGAATCGCTACCCCTTTGCATTGTATCCACATTACGTTTTAATTTAATTTCAAGTCTGCATAATAATTGTATCCAATGGAACTAATTATACATATTGCTTCACGTAAAGCGTTGTGTATATTAACATTGGTCCTTCGATATCAAGAACCAAAAATTCAAATTAACGGAAACCTCCGTGTGGCGCTAAGTGGCCGCCACATAGTGCATTGACAATGTTTTGATACGTTGTATCAATAATTTTCCTATGCTCTAACACGTTACCTACATATTTTATCAGTACACTGTCTACATTCCATTGGAAAATCAATGCTTTTTAAATTTAGTTCACATTCGCCACTATATTTCGTTATCTGTTGGGCGTCTCTCTGATGTCTTAGTGTCTTAGGGTTACGGAAATCTCAGAACTGGTGCTATTTTTGAGTTTTGATTAACAATACATCAAGTGGCTTGACATTAACTACTTCCACTAACATTATACCGGGTGTAATCGTTAAGTGTGCACAGGCCATTATTCCGTAACTATTACAGATATCAAAAAGCTTTAAAGTGATATCGAAAGTACCTCTACCTAATGATTTAAATGACAATAATAACTTTTTAAAAATAAAACTAGAAATACCCATAAATTTTACATTAAACACTCCCATAGATTTAGTATGAGATAGTAGAAAAGTTTTAGTTTCCTTATTTTAAGTGGAATAGTAGCTACTCATTTTACCCTTATTTATCATTATATAATTATGTATAATACAATATTTATGAATTTCAAGTATTTATATTGTATGGCATATGCAGTAGCCGCTAATATTGAATTACAGAATATAATAAGCAATATAACTCACAGTATGCAACAGTGCGAGGACCTGCAACGTCTTGCCGAGACCCATGCAGTGCGCGAGGATGCAGCCGC
>DWDT01002703.1:0-13335 GCA_018245595.1 Microceris scylla | reverse complement strand
CCTTCACCGTTAGCAAGTGATATTTAAATTTAAAACGCACATTTATAAAGAGGTGCGCGCCATGGATTTGAACCCAGGACCTCCGGAGTGTGAGACTGAACTCTTAACCACTAGGCTATCACTTGCTTGAAACGCTTATGATGCGTTTGAGTTTTTGGAGGGTGCTTGCATATTGAACCCCCTTACCACTAGATACTTTCAAAGACGTCTCATATCCATAAACCATGGAAGTTTTACTTAATAATGATCAGTTTAACTTCCTAAGAAATTTTTTGATACCTAATAATAAATATAATTAAAAATAGTTACGTATTTTTGTAAATTGAAATAGTTCAGAACATTTTATCTCCCGCCTTAGCCTCATTCACCTGATTTAAATTATATGTGACAGGTGACCATAGTTAGTATATACCTAGTAAGATTTTGGCACCGTTGACGCTTTTGATTATGAGTTGCTCGACGCATGCGCGCCGTGGCGACCTTCCCGCGTCCTTACCGCCAGTCGGCAGCTCACGTCGCAGCGTCTCACATGTAAATAAACAGGAGAATTGAATACTGACTTACTTTCGCTCTCACCCGCTATTATTGTGAGGCGATCTGTACAACACGTGGTGTGATATGGTGTTGTGACGTGTCATCAGATAACAAATTGAATTTTGAAAATATCAACGTGAAATCGGGTGAGTTAAAAGTTTATCAAGATCAATCGAAGGACGTATTTATTTTTATTTTTTTAACCATAATTTGTTCACGTATTTTTCTTAAACGTTGCCTGCTTTTTATTTGTGTTTTCCCTTTGACGAATATTTTGTTATGTATATCAAAAAATGCACAAGATAACACGAGATGAAGAGGTCACGACCTTGAACTTTGACCTCAATGTCAATGAACTTGAGATTTCGCTACGTTACGCATAGGCCGAGGTCATCTGGTAATCGAATATACAACTGACAAGTATGACAAGGTAATTTGCACTGTAGATTAGCAAGCGCATTATTCAGAAATATGTAAACTGCAAGATTTTTTCTATCTACCTACATATTCGTATATTTACTAACGTCTCTAAGATTATACAGTCTGAATAAAAGCTAATAAAATTAGAAAGTTTGTCGCGTTTATTAAAAAATATTTTCTTGACACCTTTACGATAACGTATTTTAAAATATGTAATGCCCTTAAAGGTTAATTTTTTTTAAATCATATAAATTGCGTTACATCGGTGTTAATGTTACGGAACATTTAATTTAAGTATTTCATTAATGTTTTAAAGAAAAACTATTAAAAAGTAAATTAAACGTAATAGTAATATAGGTCAAAGTTAATAAAATATAAGAATATTAACATACAATATATAAAATACATACATAAAACAGGACCATGAAACAGGTCAGATGTGTAAGCATAGCTATTTGGCACTCGGTGCTCTCTGCTTACCCCGTAACAGATCTGCTATGACGATATAATAATAACACATATGTACGAATACGCGGTATAATACATGCACAATACAGCAATCATTGCTTTAACAATTGCGTAGGCCAATGTCTGGGGCAATCGGCGGTGACAACATGATTATTGGTGGCTCGATTTATTAAATACGATATGAGGAAGAGGCCGGTCGTTGGGTCGTAAATAACAATCAAGGGTCTTGGAGGTCTATGAACGGTATATACTTCTTACCGACCATTGCTATGGCTTATGATGGGACTTTAATATTTACTACGTCAGTCATTCTTATTACACGTTACTGAGTTGCCTATGGAATTTCTTTAGTAATAAAAATCTTGGAATTAAAAAAAATGTGGTTGCTGGAAATTTTTTGTATTTTTGAGTACGATTTAAAATATATTTGCAAACAGATTGAAAGACACAATTTTTACTGCAATAGAGGCAAAGAAATTTAATCTCAATTATTACTGATTTTCTTGAGTGAAGTCGTGTTGTTAGTCTTGAGTAATAAGGACGGTTGGGCTTTGGTCTCTGTTTACCATGCTGAGCAACATCCCGTCGATATTGTTAGAGATTAAGATGACGTAAAAAATATACTAATGAACCGCATCTTAAAATTGTATCCATTTATAGAGGGAAAAGGCTATAATTTTATGAAAGATAATAACTTGAATTGTATTAAATGCTATACGCTATAAATTAAATAAACAAATAGCTTTATAATAAAACGTTTTAAATATACGAAGAAATGCTTATAAAATATGTATTTTTAATATACTATTTCACATTTGTACTGTCCACTCTGCTTCGTCATGTAGATCGGTAAAAAAATGGACGTCATAGACTGTACACATACATACATATTATGTCACTGGCTGATTTGATACTACAATCTTTTTAGTATAGATGTCATGATTTAACGGAATATTTTTAAACAATATAGAATAAGAATAATCAAAAAGAGATCAAGAGAATGAATACAGCGATTTAAGAACATGGACATATTTTGTTGGTCATCAAAACCAGTTTCCAGGTATTATTATTCTGGAAACATAATACATATTTTGTCAGTAAAGTGCGCCTGTAACGTATGTACGTACGTACTCGTATGTAGGTATGTAACGTACGTACTTACTTTGTTATTTATTGATGAGATCTGTTACTTTAAAATAATCAAAGATATTAATTAGGCAGTTCGGTTAATTTTATGTATCTATATATCACATGTTTGTTTTTCCCCGTCAGCAAATAATAAGTCATCGCCAAAAACCTTTTTAAAGTTCCTTTGTTCGATACGAGTTTATTCTCAGAAGGAGAAGTGCGTACATATTTAGCCCTGTAACGAAATGCAAATAGGCAAGCTTTACACGTATTATTGTTATTATTATTATAAAGTCATGATAGGTCTATTATGGGGTAGGCAGAAAGCACTGACATATTGCACGCTTATCTATGATGTGGAAAACTCCAGTGTGCAGTTTTCCTTTACAAAGTTTATCCTCATCGCTACAGCAAGTGATGTATGTGTCTTAAATAATAAATGAAATATCTTCATCATGTAATTTTCAATTAAAAGTATTGCTTATAATTGCTGTTAGTGAAACATTGAAAAAAAATCACAAATCAAACAAATCACTGAACATCAAAACATTAGTAAATGTACCTACACAGTAATATTTTTTAATTTAACCCATCACTTAACGTTCAATACATATTAACTCTGATTTATTCAACTGTGATTCAGTTGATAGTGTAGGTATTATTTACGGCGCGTATCGTAAGAATCAGAATCAATTTTATTATTAGAATTGTTCTCAAGTGGAGAGGCGTAGTTTGGTTTATGTGCCATTCAAGTACGGATTACACTCCAGACCACCAGCCCCGCTTTTAAGATGTTCATATCTTGGTGATTTCTTGCAATTAATAGTTATGTGCTCACCAATTCCAGGGACCATTAAACTTAATGATACCGTCTTTTATGTTCGAAGCATATGTTTTTTGCTTAGCTGTTACCTTGGACATCACAATACTACATTATGTATCATTATTGCATCATCACGCCAAGACGGTTTTGCGGTAGGCAGTACTATGCTGTATGCATATGGCGTTATATATTTTGTTATTATAGTGGAATGAGTATGCACATGAGACACGTCCTGTCCATCAGCCAGAGTTGACTTGCAGAGAATGTGCCTCTTAGAAATAAGTATGATTTTGTCCTTTTAATGTGAGGTGTCACACGAATATGTAAATAAACAAATATTTATGACGACTGTGGTCTTCGTAAAAAACCTAACTTGTACATATTATTAAAGTTAATACATCTTTAGACAGTTTTAATTCAATTTGTTGATTCTTTTATTCAGTGATCTTTCGATTCTACGGATTTAGCACTTTCATTCTTACAGAGAGAGACGAGGAGAGGGTTGATGTTGATGATTAATTGGTATATTATTATTCCTATCTTATTATTATCCTTTCTCATTTATATCATCCGGAGAATTCCGCTCGAATAAGTCAATAATAATACGTCATTGTTTCATCTTGTTGTTCTTGTTTATGAATTAAAACAGTGATCTGTGAAGGTAAGGTAATTTTCTTTGTTAATACATACATAGCAATAATAGTAACATTGTTTTTTTTTTTTAATTTTTTTTTTATTTTTTTTTTAAAAAAAGCTCTTGTTACATGATATATAAATTTTTTTTTATTGTATTTGATGGGGCGGAAATGATCACACTTGAACCCATTCCGTGGGACGTAAAGTGTACTACACTCCTCTGTCTACTGGGGCTTACAGGCGTGACGTTACGATACGAAACGAATTGCCTGTTAGCTAAGTGATTAGTGGAACCGAACCGTCTAGGAAATTGTGTGTTTCATATGCGTGAGGGGTACAAGGATTTGTTTTGTGTTTTTAGGTGTAAAATTTTCAATATATGTATTTATGTTTGTTTATCTAAATTAGGGTTATTCAGCGTAGGGTGAGCCTAGTTTGGGATTGTATTGCGCAATGTTAGTTTTTTCAGGGTATTTGTTTACTGAATACAGATAATTAAAATTTCATATATAAAGTTATTCTTTGAATATCTGGATATGTCTCAAGATAATGAAATATATTTATTTAGATCTAAAACAGATCTGTCTTCATCATTATTCTCCACCATCTCAGATCATTCTTTGTACGAGTATCTGTGCTTGGTCGACGATCGAAATCGGGATCTCTATGCAGCAGACAGGTGACTAGGGTAATGCTACATGTATTGAGTAGAATGATTTTACTTACAAGTGCTTTTCGTTGATTTGATCGTTATGTTAAAATATCTGCCGACGTATCATTGTGCGTGTTTATGACAATGTTAAATAAAGTATGAAGGCCTGCTTTAGTTGGGCTCACTCTTGTTTGTTATTCTCATTATTATACCGCCACGCTAGGCCTCTTTCGCAGTAGGCAGAGAGCACTGGGTGCCAAATATGCCTTACAGACCTGACGTGCTTCTTTCTATATACACTTGTTTATAGCCTCAAATGACGCATTACAAATGATGAACTGGAAGATGTGTTAGATTTCTATATAAGCTTCATTGAACCATATAAATGTGGTTATTCAAGATTAAAAGTATGAAGTTTCAGATGACACCTGTCCCTTTGTCACTCTCTATGTAGTGATGAAAAAAAAACTACTTGTGTATATTTATAATAAAAAACGGGCAGAGTTAAAAATAATCAACCTTAAGCGCTACACTTTGTTCTGGAACGATTCCAAAAAAGAAGAATTTCGCATATTCGTGTATATGGGGAGACTGGGATACGTCCCCCAAAGTACCCACGTAAGATATTATTTTATAGCCGATTGTATTTGCGTAATCCCTCTAAGATTATACTGCAATAAATCCAATTTAATCTATATATGTATATTCGCTTGTAACTGGTGCCTGACACGTTTTTATTTGTTGAAATAGATTCGTGTACTATGCTCAATGAGTTGAGGTTATGTGTCATGTCTAGTTAAACGTGGGCAAAAGAGTGTAATCTTATTCATCTTCTAATTAAAAATATCGTCACTGGCTAATTATACTAACTGTTGCGTAAGAAAACATGTGACGTTTGCTCGTTTTAGGGCGTGGCGTATTGATTTTAATATTGTAAAATACATCTTGGCAGTAACCGTAGGAGAGATTTGCCAACTATGAATGTCGCCTGATATGTTTTTACAAAAGCATGTGGGTACACAGACAGTCCAGAGGATTGCACTACATTTCGCCATAAGTATTTCAATTATGAATACGCTCCAGTGCCTAAGTATTCATTGCCAAATGTATATATTGGTATTCGCAAGTCTAGCATCTATCATTACTCACTGGTCTATATTTATTAGGTTTCAGGTGATATATATTGAGTTCCACATTACAATATCTAGACGTCATGTCACCATTGCCATAATCATGAACCCATTTATCGTGCCGCTGTCACACACGGGTCTGCTTTTATAATACGAAGGGTATAACATCATATATGTACATAACTCATACATACAGAAGTATACACACGCGCACGTACACGCTTGCATACAGACGTACATGCACATGCTCACGTACACACACACATACGTACATCGTACAACACTATGTATACAGCGTAAAACCATGGGTTGTTTTATTTGCAATTCCTGAACATATGAGAATATATTATTTTACAATAAACTCTTAATTCATAAGCATTAGCAAAAATACTAATTTCACATCAACATGTGCACACAACATATTGAGCATCAAGCAGTAAAATTAATAAGTAATAGGCGTGATTTTACATTAATTGTAAGTAAAACTAATACTAACGGAACCCGCAGCGGCTGTTGCTGCTGGCAGCTGAATTATTTCCACTCTTTTCTAAACCAACATAACCGATCCCGGAGGAACCTTCACTAAATATGTTCTTGGACTACTGTAACTGGACCAAGAAATTGTTATTTTACGTTTAAATTTAAAGTATACAAATAGTATGAAATCTAATCAGCGAGAAGTCTGGCTGTAGGCTCCCCCTGTAGCATGGTGGGTTAACGAACTGTTGAAACGTGGGATAATATTACACTTCTCTGCCTGTCTCTTCGGGGAAACAGGCGTGCTGTTATTTATCTTATTATAATCTTCGTCAAACCACCTGTAAAATATAACGGTGTGATATTTAGTTTCGATAGTCATTAGACCTTTTTACGTAGCTCCGCACGTGACTCAAATACATTGTTCGACCTCATATTCTCTAATCTTGAGGACTAAATAGTTGGTTTTTATTTGTTTATATAGAGGTGTGATATGCATGTGTAAGTGAACTGATTTATATGTATTAAGAATTGAATAAGATGAAATCGTTCATTTATCCATCATTCAAATAAGAATTACTTGAAAAATTGAGTACTTTTCAGTACTGTTTTAGTTGACTTATTACTTTTAAAAGCCGCCTCAAATCTTCTATCTTGCTCTGTCGTTCTTATTACTACTTTTACAATGGTATAAAGTAAAATTTTACAGTGACAGCAATGTAAAAGTTTACAATATATGTACGCCAAAGTTTATATTGATATTCACGTTTACATTGACAAAGTATACATTGACAAAAGCTTACAATGACATTATTTTGAGTTGGTTGATGGTTGCAAACGCGACTGCGATCGGGACGTCCTTGGTCCAAATCCCAGGTCGGGCACTATTGTATTTTTCTAATTTAGAATTTCTAGTAATGACTCGCAGTCTGGATCTGTGCTCAGCGTATGGCAATATATACTGTCTATTTCATGGGACGTAAACGTAACTGGTGAAACATGGGAGTGTAGGTACTACAATCCTCTGCCTACCCTTTGGGGGATTACAGGCGTGACAATATGCATATATGATTAGTTGATTGCCATTAGTATCGTATAATTATTTAAATTGTAACGTTTATTTAAGTATAATTTATATATTCACAATATTATAAACTTGATAATTTAATGATAATTTTAACCAAATAATGAGCGGAATATTCCAGTGAGTCCATCACTAATTAGTAACGGATGCATTTGTGCATGCATTTAATATTTGATATCTGTATAACACATAGTGAAGATTTATGTGTTCATAGATTATGCAGGAGGATGATAGGTAACTTGCGATTCGTCCGATCGGCCTACGAGGAAAGGTCAATGGACTTGTTCAGATTTAGTCGAGTCGAATATCTTACCACAGTCAATCAAACGTTAATCATCATTATTGGCAGACTCCGCGTATGAAATCCTTTGTTTATATTCGCTCCTAAATATCATGACCTGCTTATATCCATTCATTAAAATATTTTTCTCATATTTATTGCATAAATAATTTATGCATATTTAAAAAAAATTACGTTTGACGTTCCCGTTCCCGCCATTTTGGATGTTTATATATCCCATCTATAGACATAAACGAATTTTGTATTGCACTCACACTAGTACCTATTTATGGATATAAACCTGTCTCTGTCGCATATATAGACATATATATAAATGATCTGAAACTTGGCAATTCATAGTAGTTGTTACATGATTGTATGTTATGTATCATCAAGATGAATTTCACCATGGTTAGTAAAATCAAATATATGTCTTCTTAATGGACAGTAAATTAAATATAATCAATTGCTTTGCGTGAGGATGCGATCCACCAGTGTGGGCAAACATGACGAAGATCTATTATTGATTTGTTAAGTTCTTCAAAATTTAACTGCCGCTCACTAATAAGCTTATGTAATGTGCTAAAACACGCAAATATTCAAATAGTTCAATAACCTTTAACAATCGTTAGGAAGAGAATTTATTAAAACTCATTATAACGACCCCTATACATAAAAAGACATGCCAAAATAGTAAAGACGTATACAGGTATAGTGAAATATAGATAGCTTTTTCCATATCTGTTTTTTAATAACTCGATTCACTCGTTGGTCGAGTGGTTGCACGTGTGACTACTAATCGAGAAGTCTTGTGTTCGATTCCTGGTTCTAGTAATATTACCTACGTTTTTGTAACTTAAATTTTCTAGTAGTGACCCGGAGACTAAATCTGCACCCAGTATAATAGCAATAGGCTCACCAGCTATTCCGTGGTGGGACGTAAAAGTAACTGATGAAACGTGGCAGTGGTTTACAACTCTGTCTACCTCTTCGGGGATTACCGGAATGATGTTACGCTATATTATGGTTCTAAAATAAAATGAAAAGAGGCTTTTTATTTTTTAGAACTCGCTTACGGAGCAGGCAGAATGTACTGAGTGCCAAGGATCTCTATCCTCACAGACCTGACGTACTTCTTTTTCAATCATCATTTTCTTTATAAATTAACACCGGTTTCTGAGGTGTCCGACTCCTTTCATAGTCATTATCTAAATTTTTCTCAATTTCAAATAATTAAAATAGTGTTATTTCGTACATTGCTTAGAGAATGTCGATTTTTTAAAATTACATTTACAAGATGTGAGGCGTAAGTTTCGCGGCGAGAAAGTCAAAGGAACAAAAAGTGTCAGTCCTGTGCAGTACATATTTCATAATAATTTTAGATTTCAAAACAGTCGTTTTGTATCACAAATCTGTAGACATTGTTCGTGACCAATCATATCAAGTGTTGTCTTTAGTTCTGTGGAGTGTCGGAGGCTGTGTGGTTGACCGCACGTCTCTATTTCGTTGCGAGGTTCCTTCCACGCTGTTACAACTAACAATGGATGTTATTTTATGTCACAATAGATTTATTAATAAATCGGTAGTCGCTGAGCACGTGCTCGTTTATTAAATGAAAGTCTAAAGTGGTAAATTAATTTTATTTTATGTCGGTACATTTAAAGTACCTATGTACCTACAGTTAAATTACCTACCGGCTTAACTCACGTTTTTGACGGTAACATCATTATTATCAACTCTTATCGTTCTACTGTTAAATAAGGGTTCTCTCTCAAAACAGGGAGTATTAGGGATTTTATCTGTCACGCTCGTCAAGTGTGAGTTGGTAAAGTTCACACGCTTATGGAGAATTTTTATAGATTTATGAAGAAAAAGACATACGACAACCCGGTTTCTCAACGCCGCGGTTAAGTTTTGCCTATTACTTTCTCCACCATATAAACCTTGGTAAATGTGAGAATTTACGGCATATACCTAAATTATGGAAGAATACAATTAATTACTAAACTATACTTTATATAAATAGAATAATATATATTAAATAACTCACATTATTCCATACGAAGTAAATAAATAACATTATTAGGATTATAAACAAAACACATGAACGAATATTCATTAATTATTGTATTTTTAGTTTTAAATAGAGTCACAAGGATAGGAAAATGTTGTTTAATAGCAATTTAATGAGGTTTATTCATAGGTTAAACGTTTCCGTATTTACGAAGTCGGCTGCCATAGACAAGTAAACACTGTTATCGTATCCGGCCGATGTCGATTTGAGACCTTTGACTCATAATAGTGTATGCAGAATTATGTTGTTATTGTACATTGCTTTCTACTTCTTAAAATACATCGCACGATATATGGAATGCATTTATTTTTAATTTATCCTTGCTGTAACGGTGAAGGCAAATTGTCGTGAGGAAACCCGCACACCTTTGAGGTTTTCATAATGTTATTTAAGGCGTGTGCAGTCAGTTAACGTGCGTTTTGTCAGCGTGGCCAGTGGCAGACTATGGTCTTAGCCTTTTAATTTTGAGAGGAGTCCCGTATCCAACAGTGGAAGGATAAAAGAGTTGAAAGTGATCATGATCATGATTTATATTAAAAATATTTATGGCGAAAGTAGGTAAGTAACTAGATTTTAGCTTTTTATCTTTTCACTGTTGGCCACGGGTCTCCTTTCAGAGTGAAAAGACTGAAGGCTACATCATTATGATGTAGACTTAAGTGTTAGCCTTAAGCTTTAAGGTGTACTCAATAGGAATGATCCCAAATAATCCCAAATATCCCAACATCATAACACCTAAGAACATTAATTTTAATCTTACTAGTATTGGTACATAAATAAGTATAAATACAGTTTCTCCGGCTTACAATGTCTTTGTGGCCGAGACAGAGTACTATTTGTTCAGATAATATTTGTACAATAATAAAACCAACGTCGTCCACAAATCGCAACGAACGGAGTATTGCAACGGTATAACACGCAGTAATCGACTTGACGCTTGCGAGAAATGCACTTCTCTCGCCATCTCACTCCGCCTACCAACGCCTATTGCTATCACATTCGAAGCGTCAGTTCTTCGGTATTACGTCATCATTTTGAAGGTCCTAGGTAACTTCTGCGAGTTGCAAGTCCGAGTAACCACTTGAGGCCGATGTTGACTTTGCAATACACATGCTAAATAAACCAAGACGATATGTGGCTCTTTGCGCGAATCTCAAACAGTACGCGTTCGGGCGAAAGGATTTGAAAAACATTGTACTTTCTTAGAAATTAACTTGTGTTTACTTTAGAGCTGTTCCTCCATAAATAGGTTTTTTATGTATATTTGTGATAGCCTAGTAATAGCCTAGTGGTTAATAGTTTAGCATCTCACTCCGGGGATCCTGGGTTCAAATCCAAAGCGCGCACCTCTTTACAAAACTGCGTTTTAAGTTTAAACATCACTTGCTAACAGAGAAGGAAAATATCCTGAGGAAAGCTGTACTCCTTAGAATTTATAAATAAAAATTCTAAGATATATGACGTTTGCCAACCGGCACTGGGCCACCGTGACAGACTATGGCCTTAACCCTCTCATCGTGAAAGGTGGCCCATTTTCAACAGTGGAATGATTATTGGGTCGATTATTATTATTATGTTTATTTGTACTATATTTTGCCATTAATAGAACTTATTTTAATTAAAGCATAAATTGTAATTAAACCGAAAACACATTAGTAACTATTTAGCTTCAACAGACAGAATGAACTCATTAGTAAAATTTAATGATGTAGTATACAATATATTTCTTGTTGTTTTATTATTACTACAGTTTATGTGATATAAAAATATATTGTTTTGTTTATTAATAACTATTGTAGTTCTGTTCAGACACATAATGTATAGTGTGTATTTCTTACTGGCAGTTTGTCTAAATGTTTTGTTTTTACTAATCTGTGTTTAGTATTTTTTTTTTTGTAAAGCATGATTAAATTTAAACTGAACAAAAACCAAACGTATAAAATATAGCAATTTGGACTTCTGAGCTTACCTTACATTCATCCTTTTTATTGGCATGTAATAAAAAATGGAATTTTATATTTTAATTTACATGAGTTAAAAGCGCATTATTATTCAAAATAACATCAGTTACAGTGAATATTCTTATAATTGGAATAATACATATTCGTTCTTTTAAATTACTAAAATATCTCATATTCGTTTGGTCAACATTTTTTGATCGTTGAATATTGTCTGTGCTAGTATTTAAATTCCTTATTTTTGAGATTTGGAGCAGTTTTCCTAACTGGCCGTGGTACATCCAATATTTTATGAAAAGTGGACTTGGCAAAGTAGACTGTCTCGTTGGTCGAGTAGTTGCAAGTGCGACTGTGATTGGGGAGGTACTGGGTTCAAATTCCGTATCGGGTAGTATCACACTATCACTATCAGCCTGTCATCGTCCACTGCTGGACATAGGCCTCTCTAATGGCACGCCACTGAGCTCGATCTTCTGCTCTATGCATCCAGCCACTGCCAGCCACTTTGCGTATATCGTCACTCCACCTAGTGGACGATCGTCCTACGCTACGTTTGCCAAGTCGCGGT
Source organism: Microceris scylla (assembly GCA_018245595.1). Classification (NCBI taxonomy): domain Eukaryota; kingdom Metazoa; phylum Arthropoda; class Insecta; order Lepidoptera; family Hesperiidae; genus Microceris; species Microceris scylla. The sequence goes on along the minus strand of DWDT01002703.1, from coordinate 1,103 downwards.
CTCCACTCCAGAACACGTCTGCTCCAGCGGCTATCGGTTCTGCGGCAGTTGTGACCAGCCCACTGGCACTTCAGCTTGCTAATCCTTTATATATTTTTTTTTTGATTGCTAATTCGAAGGCAGAGCACACGTCGTTGAGCGGCTAATTGATCAAGTTCCAATTTTATTTTTAAAACACTCTCGACGACTGCTCAGCAAGCCTATCTAGATGTTTTCACTTCTATACCTGCCGTTCCTCTCTCATCGCATGCCATGAAAATGCGCGACTGTTATTTTGCCTCCTGCGCATTTCGCATTATAACACACACAGGCGGGCTCTCCGCTAATTTGTAAATCTATAAGAATAAAATGACAACATTCGAAAATAATGTAAAATGTCATAAAGTATTAGATTTTAATATTCAAATTAATTATTTGATGTACTATTAAATAAAACATCAACGAATTTGGCTTGAATCTATTGCAATTGTGCCCGAAGTTGGTTATTAAAAGTTATAATAATGTAGGCCGACAACTTCATTATGTGTCAAATGTATTACTGTTTTATGTTTTTGAAATAAATTCTTATCATTATAATGTAAAGATGGTAACTTCACACCTGTAATCCCCGAGGAGGTAGGCAGAGAAATGCAGAACACTCCCACGTTTCACCAGTTACGTTTACGTCCCACTATGGAATAGGTGGTGATCTCACCTGATGTAAAGCGAGATGCAGCGTGGATTTAGCACATGTTCGTCTAAAATGTGGCTAGTCACTCTTGTTTTGAATGATTCCAAGTTATACGAATCGGGAAAAATGTCTATGAACAATAAGCAATGAATGTATCGCAGATGTTGTCGGTTTCTAGAAATAGAATTTAGAAGAAGCATTAAACTTACTGTACACGTAGATCTAAATTAGTTTGTCTCCCTCTTGCTATTGAATTGTTTGCATGGAAATTTGCTTATCTTTGAGTGTTTGTTTTTTTATCACAAACTTTCTTCACTTGAACTAGCAAGTAGCTTGAGAGTCGGGTACAGCCCGAGGCGAGGCGTAATTAATTATTTATTAATGACTAGCTGTACCCGGCGCGCGTTGCTACGCCAACATACAAATACATATA
>DWDT01002702.1:0-13336 GCA_018245595.1 Microceris scylla | reverse complement strand
TCCCGAGTTCGATTCCCGGGTCGAACACTACAAACATTTTCTAATTTAGATTTTCTAGTAGTGACTCGGAGTCAGGATCGGTACCCGGTGTATGGCAATAGGCTCACCACCTATTCCATTGTGGGACGTCAACGTAATTGTTGAAACGTGGGAGTGTACTACACTCCTCTGCCTACCCCTTCGGGAATTACAGGCGTGATGTTAGGTTTTTTTTAAATAGCTTTAGCTCGTTATTGAGTAAGACTACTTGGCTATAAATGTGTTCTGTTCTGTTTTTTAGTTGATGTGAATATACAGATACCTAAATAGTTTTAGTGCCTAGGTACCTACTCGTGGTGTCAGATAAAATAGAAATCATTTGTAAAGAGTCATTTTTGGAAACTTTTTTATAATATGATAGGCGAAGGTTTGGCCGCGATCTCGTCTGATAGCAAGCACAGATGCGTCCTAAGATAGAGCGCACATACCTAGGAACAGCCTATTCACCCTAGTTTTGAAGAGTCCTGGTTACATGTGTTCGGAAATAAACCCTGGCAGTGTTCCACTTCTTGACAGTCTAGATAAAAAACGTGGATAAGAAACGTTTTATTTTGTAATAGATGTCTTTGTAAGGGGGCTAACCTGCAGATTGTCGTTATCTACAGAATAATAGTACTTATTAGAACCATTAGCCTATTTTAAAGAATAGCTTGTTTTGAATAGCTTTAATTAATGTTATGGGGACAAATCAATAATGCGTCATCATTGACAATTAAGGCATACCTACTCTTGTGACATATAACATTCCACTGCTGGCCACTTATGTCTCCCCACGGCTTTGGAATGCCGGACGGCCATAATGGAGTTGATTTATTTATTCGTTGAGATACAGCCGAAATGCCTTTAAGCGACTATGCATGCTTCTGTGATTTATCACAGTGCCTACTACATTTTTATCTCACCATCTTAATGTCACGGTATCAAAGTAGAGCACAATGAAGATTTCCTGTGTGTTGATTGCGACGGACTTATACCTACACAAAGAGAATTGCTTGAGAATAGATGTAGAAAATATAATAAGTCTATCATTAATAGGTAGGTACAGCCGCCTGGTTTAGGGTCGAACTTACACCATTGTACCATGTTTACCAACACCTACACAAATTATTCTCCAGCAGCCAATTACAATCAAAGTGATTGCTCCAACTTAACTTCAGTGACAAATAAAAGTTTTCTTGGGCTTATGTAATAGTTACGCGATTTTAAAGATTTGTAAAGATGGCAGATGTGATTCGGGATTATCCATGGTTAGGAAAGATAACGCAGAAGATTCTTTTTCTCTTCCTAATATCCCTTGAAAGTGATGGAAACAAAATCCAGAAGTTTGAGCAGTTTGTGACTGACTATCACCAGTAGGCACGCTTCTACGTCGAGGTGCTGATTATAATGGACCCTATCCATACGTGTAATCATTTCGGCAATTGTTTTTTAACTAAGGCTGCGTTTTTACAAGACTGTGTTTGTCTTTTAAAAGTAATAGTATTCTGTCCAGAATGAATTCTGATCTTGAGTAAGACCAAAAAAATAGCTCGATTCAGGGATCCTTTGTGTGTTTGTATCGACATTTTTATTTAAGCATCGCCCCTTTTTATTGTTTCGCTATTGGACATATTTTATCTCTGAATGTAAAAATGATTGTGGCCATAATCTGCCACGTTGACTAAGTGTGTGTTGGCAGAATTCACACGTCTTAGAGAATCTTATGAAGAACTTGGGGAAGTAACATCATGAGGAACAAAGTGCATAGATTTCTTTTTTGTGCAGTAAAATTGTTCTGAAGTTATTGTATTGTAATTATATCAATCCTTACAAATATTTTTAAATTACATATAAGTACATACTTACATAAAAGTCGTTATATTCAACAAATATTTGGAAGTGGAATTTCATAGAAATCTAAAATCGCGCGTATATACATATTTTGGACATGACATCACGTATGCCTCAATAAGAAACTCAGGTAATAGATACCATTCAAAAATGGTCATCAAATGACTACTGACAGATAAGGAGCAGCAATCTATTTGCACCTTAAATGTGATACCTGTTACGTTACTAGCTTGGGTGTCACGTTACCTTTACTTAGAAATACTTATGCTTCGTCCTAAACAGGAATAAACATTTTATTGCTCAAGTCGTATGAAATTTAAACCTTCGCTATTTACTGTTCAATTGGGCGTATTAACTATTACATTTCGAAAGCTATTGCTAATTATGAATTATGATTATAAGTGATTATAGGAATTAGAAAACATGAATAATGAAATAATTTCAATGTACATATGCTTGAATAAATTCAAGTGCGTGTAATATATAACTATGTAGTATTGGCACAGATACGCAATAATATCAATAACTCTAGCATTATCTATGTAGGTATATATTTTCTGTTTATGTTAAGCATTACCGTTACGTTTGAAAACAATCTTTATTAATATTAAAATGTGTAATCGTCATTTAGCTATAGGTATTTACTGGGTAAGGCTAAAATTCAAAATTAGCCCTTACATATCTGATCTCACAAATTATAGGTACAAAACTAAAATATGAGGAATATAAACGAGAACGCTGATCACCCGGGCCTCTACAGTCGCTACACACGAATTTATTAAGCAAGCAAGGTGACAGGATCGATGGGACTGCACACGCGCACTGCGCGACCCACGTGGCCGTCAACAGATGGCAGTGGCGGTCGGCGCGCATGCGTCACATTATTGAACGCGCGCTCACACCGACAGCACGCACCCTCACACCGACAGAACGCACGTAAACACCGACATAAATCATATGTTTCGTAAGCATACGGCTTCAAATTGCCTCCGCGAGCCCGTGGCGCCTAATGACTGCCTCCACCATTCAACTACCAACCTTGTACGAATTGAAATAAAGCCTGAATTTCCGAAAGTTAACATATTTCAATGGCAGAAGCAGTTGAGTGAACTAAATGGTTCGTCGCGGGCAGCCGCGGTCGTCAATTACTTACAATCTGGTTACCGTTTGCAGGTTAACATGCCTTTATCAGTAGAGGAATGAAATGGTCTTGGAAATTGTTTCCTTATGTTAGTTTCTTTATTAGAGCCGTAAAGGAAATGGTATTGGGAAAAATTTTAAATACCGCAGCGTAGGAGACCACGTGGCTTAGACGACGCAAGGTTTTATACAGGTATTTGTATGTGCTGCCTTCATACATTTAGTTTACCTAATAGCAACAGGAGATCACACTAAAGTAGGGTAAGGATTTATGAAAAGAAAAAGATTTATTTCAAAGCTTGGACTTGTTTGCACGAAATGATAATTTTCGGTATCGATGGATAATATAAATTTTGTAATGAAACGAATTTGAATGAATATCTATTTAGTAAAGCGAGATACTTATTATAGCCGAGATTTCGGATTACTGCACGAGGTGTCCATTCTAACCAAGTCATACTAAATACCTAATGCTTTAATTAGAAACATAAAAATATACGTGTATATTGAACACGTAATTTTAGTGATCGTAGCGATAACACTAAACTGCAACTCATAAGTGCTAGATATTTGCATAAATTCGCATTTTATTGACTAATAAAAATGATTCATCTATTTCTATTTAATGTCTATTAAACTCGCAGCGTGACATCGTTTTTCTCATGAGCGTAAATAATTCCGAGATCATTAAGAACTTCGATTGCTTGTTGCGACCAACTTCGAGAATGAACTTTTTGTTTGAAGCGTTTGGGAGTGTCATAAATAAAACAGTGTACAACTGGATAACTTTGCAGTCGAAAACTCTTTTGAACTTCGCGAGCAATAATCTACAGTTGTTTGTTTGGTACTTGGTCGTTGCTGGAAATATCCTCAGTTGGAATATTGTTTGCAAAACGTGGCATTTACGGGAAAATATAATTTTATTATAATTGGTTACATGTCTACTATATGTTCAGAGTATTCTTGCTATAAAACAATGTTTGTCGCGTGTTTCAAACGTAACTTTGTCCGTAAAAAATGACTAAACATGGTTGATTAGTTGCTAGAAGAAAAAAAACGTAACTTCACGCCTGTAATCCCCGAAGAGGTAGGCAGAGAAATGCAGAACACTCCCACGTTTCACCGGTTACGTTTACGTCCCACTATGGAATAGAAGGTCAGCATATTACCATGCGTCAGGCACATACCCGGACTCCTAACCACTACTAGAAAATCTAAATTAGGAAATTGTGTAGTGTTCAACCCGGGGATCGACCTCCCGATCAGCAGTCGCACTTGCAACCGACACGATCAACGAGGCAATCAAATCATAATATGTAATGTGCAAAAATGCATAATATAATATTTTCAACGCTGTCAGTATTAAGCCAACGTCAAATATCGTAACTAGTAATTCTTTTCACAGTTATAGAATTCATAATCTAAAACCTTCTGTCTGTTATTCTTTCGCCTTTATGGTAATTAGTCACTAGTTAAGCCTTGGTTAAGTAAAGCTGGAAAGGATTAGTTTTGTAAATATCACAACAATACGTCATTTAAGTATTGTTATGAAGATCTAAGGTTCTTATTTATTGCTTCATAATTTTATGCATTGTCTCGCAAATTATTTTTAATAACTCGGTAGACTAACAAACGATTAGTCGGTCATTAGTAACACTAGTTATTAGTTTAAATGAGTCGTAAATAACTAAGCGCTGTAATTTTTTTTTGTTTTGTTTTCTTTTGTTTTGATACCTTAATAGTCCGTCTTCTATCTTATCTGGTATCTTATTGTATAAGAATTTAAACGAAAATTAACAATTCTAAGTAGCTCATAGCCTCTTTAGAGTAGAAACTATCCCATGCCAAATTTAACAATAGTCAGCGGTTTTTGAATAAAAATTAACAAAACGGCATACTTCTTTCACATTTAAAATATTTATATACAATTATTTTTAACTTAGCAATTACAGTATCTTATTCATAAAACGTAAATAATAATACTACGTAGTAACGAGTCTTGAATTGAACTTATAAATATTTAGTTAGAGAGATCTCGATCTTAATTACTTAGAAGTCAATATTACCAAGAATCTTTCTTAGAAGTAACCGTATTATGTATGTACCTACATACATATGTATGTATGTATATACTTACCATTCGGCGAAATTTTTTTCCATCCTATTGTTCCGACTAAAACCAAACAAATATTTGCCACAAACATCTGTTGCATTGTAGTTATTATGTCTACCTGCCTCGTAGCTTTGTTTCAGACAATGATAATAAATAACGCTCTACATACAACGATGTAGAGACACTCAAACACGACTCTATAATCTCCAATTCTCAAGTTTTGTGTCTCGTGACTATCTTAAAGGACATTGTTATTTTATGAACAGTTACTCGCGTTATATATCTTGTTTTTAAACGATTTTATTGCTGTATAAAGAATACATTTGTTAGAATATACTAATAGTTACTTTTTAACTAAAATAATATTTAATCGAAATTGTGTCACTTATTTTTAGAAATGAAGCCCTTAGCAAGGTGACTTATTTCAATAATAAGATATTTCACTTTCTGAGAATTATTTTTCAACTCTATCTTTAGTGATTGCATGAGTTCTATTAGGAAAATTGAGAAGTATTAATGTATCGTGTCTCATGCATAATATACCTGTTGCGTTATGACCATGAGTGAGTGTTGCGACATAGACAGGCACTGGTCACCTTGAACAATCACCTGTAGCGTCGTATATACTTTAAAACGCATATATACGAAACATAACAGTGTTGTGTCAAAGATTGAATGCAGAAGAAGCAGGACAGGTTTGTGAGGATAGCAGTCGATGCTCTGCGTACCGTGTAAAGGATCTGGCGTGACGATATAAGAATAATAATAGAGTTCACACTCAGGTAGACGGGCAAAAAGGGTAACAAAAACATATACAATTTTCGCATCCTAGTAGGTAAACACTAACCTATTACATACCCAAAATATTGTTCTTAATGACTTCACTGGAAACTTCTAACAGGTAAATGCATACTTTTTATTTGTTTTTATAGAGGAGGGGGCAAACGAGCTAACGGGTCACTAATTTAGAATGCTTCATGCTCTGCACAGTCCATTCATCGCCAGATTTGTTCTATGCCTGAGTGTAACATTTTCTGTACCAGTTTGCAGTTGTACAATACATGTGGTTCATCAGCTGTTGAAGTACTTTAGCACTCTACCTTTCCCTTAGGCTCTGCTTAATTTGGGGTGAGAAGATTACAAGTGAAGCGTAATATTTCAATGTATTACAATTATTATCATTCTTACAAGTTCCCATCAATCTCTTGCTGGGGTGGTTGAGAGATATACATATTAGGTAGCAATATTCAAAATTCAAAAACTCGGTGAATCTGCGACAAGGTTGAGCAAATGATGATCAAAACGAATGAATGTATTGCTTAAAATGACCTCCAAATCGCGGAAATTCTGGTGATAACGTACATATCGGTGACCATCCGCTGACCTTATTATATAACTTATTTGATAAAAAACTGTTTTTGATAAAAACAGACCACTCAGCTATAAGTGCTCCAAAATACATTTCAATAGCTTTGTTCACGCACAAACAGCAGTGTTTGAAGGCAATACGTGAAATTAGTGAAGCGTTTCAGGTTAATTAACAACCGGCAGTGCAAATAAACTTGACACGCGGAATACTAGTCGCGGTCGGAATAACAGTAGATATACTAATAACAGTAGATACCTAAGAATATCTGATCTAAATGTAATGTAAGGGAAAATTAAACATATTTAATGTAACGGAAAATTAAACATATTTTAAGTAAGGGAAATTTAAACATATTTAATGTAAGGGAAAATTAAAAATTTTAATACACATAGAGCATGATCAGTATAATCTTTTATTATTTCACTGTTGGATATAATCCTCTCCCAAAATGTGCCACAACATTCGCGGCACAATGTCCATATTGCATAATCACATAATCGTATAATCGAGAGTATGTGAAAACAGATTTTGAAAATGACTCTGTGCTTAACGGAAAGTTTTTAACAGTAATTATTTTGACGAAATCTATAAAAATCTATCGTATTTTTTTATTTATCACGCTTAATGTAAAGTTTCATCATTAGGGTTGACAGAAAATTCTATTTCATTCAATTCCTCCATTACAAAACAAGCAATAAAGGATAAATGAATTAATAAACAGTTAATGTAAAATTTTAACAAAATAATTTTGTTAATATAAATCTGTAACACACCCGGCATTATTTCTCTACAATAGGAAAACAAAGTACATAACTATTTGTCGGATAACATTACAAAACAATAATTGTAATTATTACAATAACAATGACGTTTATGCAATAATTGTCCTGTATAATACTCATAATACAAATACATATATTTTATGCTTACTGTAAAAACACTGATTGAACTGAAGCAAACACGTGCTGAGATTTTTTATTTAACTTCTTATAAACATTGCACAATAAAAATCAAAGTAACATGAGGATAGGAAAAAACCACATAATGTATGCAATATATGTATACGAATTTTATAAACCGTACAAAACAAAGAAACACGACATTACAAATGCAAGACCAAATTTTTGTAAAAATTTGTTCCAGACACAGTTTGATACGTAAATATGCTTACGGAGTATAGTTGAGGATAAATATATTCTTATAGATGTTGTATAAATTAATTTAATGTTCTTTCATCCATGACAACAACCATCATATTTAATTAATTTGATAAAATAAATGTTTATAAACAAGACATTAATAATATACTCACATATACGTATAATGAGATAAACATTAGCAAGTTTATATAAATAAGCTTATATACAATGTTCAATATTTTATTATTACATAAATTGAATGTATATAATATGATAATATCGGTATCATTCTGGAATTGTTAAACAAGTCACTTTAAAAAACCTACATAAATACATCAACGTATTATAAATGATTATGCAAGAGTTAGTATAAAATATATTTCTATACAATGTTGATATTATGTTTTGTTTATAAACATAAGAATTTTATCTGAACATTCCTCACGTCATATAACCCTGTCCAATCACTGATAAGTATTAAAATACTTCTAATAAACGACCGTTGTAATTAAAGATTTTCTCGGCCGCTTTTTGTAATAAAACATCATTAAATTATTATTATTATTATTTTATCGTCATGCCAGGTTACTTACGCGGTGGACAGAGAGCACTAAGTGCCAAATATCAGTACAGACCACGTGATTCTCTACGTTCATCATTCTCTTTATAACTCACACGTTAGTTTCGAAGACTTTTAATTATTTAGAGTAGTAACATTAACATATCTGTAATAACGTAATTATTATCAATAATTGATTTGTTAAAAGAGCTAAGAAACAAAGGTACAGTTTCAAATCAAATGCAATATAATTATCGAAAGGACTAAGTAATCGCCATGTTCTATATAACTTTATCGGCACTTAAAAATATTTAAGTCTTACCTAGAATTATTAGAAAACCATTTAAAATCCAAAAATATTTAGGCTCGCCTAATTATAATCCCTTGTTCAGATTTGTTATCTTTAAACTTCCCAACGGAGTATTCGTTTTTTATCATCCCTTATAGCTACTACTTGAATGGATAACCTACAAGTTACCTACGCCGTATCACATTCCCGCCAAAATACGGATACCAACCCACCAGGACCAAAGGGCTAGTAACCGCTTCCTTTCGCCTTATAAATATTTTCACACGGACGTTCATCGGATGCAAGGTGTAACTTGTTTCCGTTGAGTTCGTATTGTCATTCCGATCGAAATGTTCGCTGCGCCTGGAATCTGTTTATAGTGACGTGGTAAAAATGCAGGTCCATACAGTAGGTACATCGATGTATATAATACTAGTGTATGAATTAAATTTTCGTGTATTACGTAAAATTTTCTATGAAAATACGTAATTTTTTTTAAACCATATGATATTGTTATAATTAAGATGTTGGATTTTGTTCGAGCAAATAAATTTGTCACTATATTCCTTTGAGGCATTGAAAGGCCGGATGGATTGAAAGAATTGGGGGTTAACCGCCTCATCTGGGGTACAATGGGAAAGAATTCCGTTAGGTATTAAAAACCCCTTTCTACCCCTTTCGTTGAGGTATAGATAAGATGAAGTAAATAAATCACTCTGTGTCTTCGTTGAAGAATGAGTACTTGTATGGTGACTCATAATAACCCATTGTTACATATTCACAATTAGTTCTCTAATTAGCCACAGCGGTCGGTTCAAATTAAGAATTTCTTCATCTATTTGTCCTTAATAACATAACAGTTGTACAATAATTTACGATTGTAATAGTAATAAGAAAGAAATGCCATATAAAAGTTACAAAAATATTAAAACTAATAAACGATAATCACGTGCGTTTGTTAATATAAATTACGGTTTAACAGAGGTTAATAACACAGGGGTCATTGACATTAGAGGTCAATGACTTTATGATTATGAAAAAATGTAGCTATACTTGAAAACTGTGTTATAACCTAGAAAGTGGACGTTGTTAACGCTAAGACACTGTCGTAGTACGTTATGAAAGTCGGAAATGAACAAGTCATACACAAAACAGCCAATCATTTACTTCCTATTTTGATAATCAGATTTCACCTGTACATTATATTTTTATTATCGTATGTAAGAGCAGCCTTAAAGATAATTGTCGACCGACCCTGTCATTTATTTAATCAATTTGAGCCTTAAACCAACACACTGAGGCCACGATTCCATTTCGAGGGTCATTTTAAGGTACGTGCCATTGGTTCAGTTTTTAAACGTTTTTTTATCAGCGATTATTATTAACGTTCTTATTAATTAATTGTTTTTTTTAGATAAAAATATTTATAAACAGAATTTTTAAAGGTCTTTTCTTTATACAAGTGAATATAAATAGTATTCAGATTATAAGGGCGCGCGTAGCATTGGAAATGGGATGTAACAAAAGGAACTATTGAAAAATGACATACCGGTGTCATACATTTATGTTACTTCCCGGAAAACAATTTTCAGGAAAATATTAAAGCCGTAAGACAAACGTTAATAATAATAAATCAGTTTTCATTTCTCACAATTGTTCATTATGTTAGATTCTTAATTTATTTAATGTTTTTATTTCTTAAGCTTGTAATAAATTTTCATTGTAATTCCTTCGATTTCATGACTTAAAACTTAATGATATGAAAAACAAAAATATTTCTATGAACTCAAAGGAACGTCACATTATAAATAGTTACTTGGTAATAATAGCTACTTGAAAACAATATACGTACCTACGTGTCATATAAAAATAATTACGAGTAAGAGAATTAATACATTATTGAATAAAATATTTTTTTCATGACAACATTTTTCATTAAGAAATAAATAAAATTATGCAAAAAAATGCATAGTTGTAATTATTACATTTCGACTAACACAAAATATTTTAGAACCGATATAAAAACTCACAAGTCTATAAAATATATAAAGTGAACTGTGTAATTGGTACTTTATATATTTAGTTTATCAGTTGGCTTTTTCTCATAGCACAGATTTATTTAGCTTAGGAGTAGATGATAGTATGTGATTTGCCCGAAGATTCTGAAATTATTTATTATGTTACAATGAACACGTCTGCCCCAACGATTACTTATCGGTTCTACGACAGATGTTACCAAAGCACTGACATTTCAGCTTGCTAATCCTTCGGGCTGAGGGTGCGTTTCCACCAGGGATGTGCGAGGATGCGTAGGGAGGAATGTGTTTGTTAAGAACAATAGGATCCCTTCCTTTACCTAGCCTCGTTCAGTACAGTCAGCCTATGACTAGCAATGGACGGGTGTAGGCTGATGATGTTGATTATAATGTTCCACAGTGAATATTTTCACAGTCACACGTGACTTAGTCATTAGTGACACTTACGGTCATTATTTCATGAATAATCGCTAAATCGGATAAGGGGTCACAGCCGCCTTGACATCTCAGCAGCCTTGCGATATCTCAACCATGTAACAAGTGACCCTTTACCCTTTATTGTATTTATTTTAAAGTACCTACCCACTTTTGTAAGAAATAATTGGGGGTAGTTGAAAATTATATATAGACATACTTCCACGTTATAAGGATAAATAGTCACGCCTATTTAGGGAATAGGTTAAACCATTTTACCCCTAACAAATTAATTTATAGAAAATGTTCAATGAAACTCCCCTTACAACTCCTTACAAAGAAATTTCGATGAATGTTTTTTAACTTGCAATATTTCTCCATCTTAAGTACTAATCTATAAAATATTTAAAGTTAGATAATGTTTACTTAAATAATAAAGTCGATTTTTTCCTCATAATTAAGCTTTATTTGATTTTAAAACGGATACAATAATTAATAAATGTCGAAAATATAAAATCTTGAAAGTCACTGAGTGAATGTACGATTTTTATATAATATATCAAATTACAGTCTATATTTATATGTGTACGTTAATACGGCTTTGTATAAAATAATTAGGAGTCCAATCGGTCCAAGGAACAAATAATGAACGTCTCGATCCAACTTATCCGGTTACCCTTGTGTTCCAGTAAGGCACCTCAGCCCCTTAGTGCCCAACCACCTGCGTGATCCCACAGGATGTTGTAATTATCCCACTTGGTCGCGTCCGTTCTACATATGGGCAGATACAAGACGGGGAACAAAAACCACCCGTAAGGTATTGTTCAAACTGGCGTAGCAAGGTCACTTCGCGATGTGAGTCCGTTTTTTGCGCAAATAACTTTTAATCAGCTCGCATTTATCGTCTAACTAGGTTTAATTTTAATAGAGTAATAATTTAGCTTCTTCTAATAAGTTTATACGACGGAAATGGAGTGCGCATTGAGTGTGGGTCACTTTCCATATTGGAATTTTACACGTTATAATAATAATAATATAACAATAATAATAAAATATATATATTACCACAAAATAACATACAGATTGAAAAAAGATCGTATAAATTATTGATATGTAGGTACATGTTTTTGAATTTTTAAATATTATTATGATGCGTGATATTTCTGCCTTTGACAAAAAAATATTTATTATTATTAAAAATTCCATAACAGAGTAATTTTCTGTATTCAAATTAAGTGCTTACATGTGTACACGTATACCTATAGATATGTAATATCTACAGACAGACATTTTTTTAATTTAAAATCACTTAGTAACTTTGATAAATGCAACCGCAAAAATTTGTAAAATTGATGAGAGCACAACACCCGCTCTCGCTCGATTATCACGTTAATTCGATCACATCCCTACAGCTAACATTGATGCGTAAATGCATACAAAACAACAAAAACTTGTATTCGTATTCATAAGGCTTGAACGATATGGTCGCAATGTGGCTGCGGTATTTGTCTGACGTATGTACATAGTTGATTTTACAGTTTTTTTTTAAATAACTTAAGGTACACACACACACCTGATTGTTATAATCTATAATAACTTAACGTATCTCTACATTTAATAATACATATAAACTGTTCTTCTGTATAATAATAGAAAATCTTATACTCTAATAACTATCTGCTTTACGATAAACACTAAGCAATTTTTTTTTTCTAAGCAACTCTCAGACCCAGTACAAGTATAACCCAATTAACTAAATACCGACCATGATAAGTACCGCGTCAAGATACTCGTACTAAATAATTCCACACGATGCAAAGTAGCGTAGATTGTGTGCACGTATATTTTAATGGTAGAGTCGTTCATTTTTATTGATTTGAATGTGTATATAAAAATTTCTCGCAGTCAGTGGTTAACGACCGTTCCAATAAACACAATTCTTGAAAACACCGTGACTCACTGCCTGCAAATATTCAGTTTTATTTCATTTATCATGGGTGTTATGAAAGCTCTACTAAGCAACAGTAACAAATATATGTTAAAACCATATTTCATCGCTAAATATATCTAATACACACGAGACAGGACAATAGAAATAGATATTATATTTACAGAAAAACAGATAATGCATAATATATACACATATGTATATAATTATGAACACTGTGAAAGTGACTATGAGTTGGTAGCTACTGACACTCGTTCGAAACTATATAAATTATTTTTGGGTAATTATAACATTTTTAACGAGCATATATTTTATTAACGTTCAATTAAAACACATCTAAACGTTATACATACATAATTAAAGCTTAGTACATTAAATATAATAATTAATAATATAAGAGTAAGTTTTTCATTTCCAAAGTAAATAATCTTTGTATACATTGTAATCCTCTGTAAATTCC
>DWDT01002701.1:0-13337 GCA_018245595.1 Microceris scylla | reverse complement strand
TATATATAGATTAATGTTGGAAGTAAAAAAAATTATAAACAGTTACGTATATATAATTGGGCACGTGGCAAAATTTAAAAAAAAATGCCACAATAGGACTAGCTCGGGACATTTGTTAGTTAGATTAGTTTTAAAGTTTGTAAAACGACTCAACATTATTGCTTACGATAGACTGGGGCGAATACAATGAACGTATGTTTTAATATAATAAATAAAATTATCAAAAAAGCCTGATCACTTCGTGTAGAATGATACTTACAATTCATGTCGTATTCAATACTACTGGAAAACCACTAGTGGCAAAATAACTAACGTGGAAAAACTACCCAAATGGATGTATGCAACCTGGGTGTGTGAGCACCACAACACCTAAATCTTTACATATATATATGCATAGGGATGTGTGTAAACATATACACACATACATATGTATACCCATAATTGGATGCTTAAATGACTATATACTAGCTTACACCTACTTTCAAAGCTAATACGATTTGGCTTCTTTCAAGTTGAACCATAATTATGTCTTGTCGAATTAAATCTACATTTTGATTAAAAGAAAAATGCCTTATTTTGGTATCGCTGTTAAAAGTTCGTATTTATGTGTATGTATATATCTCTCAGTACAAAAACACAACTCGACAAACTCGATCCGTCGGCAGACTCGTTTGAGCAACAACAGACAGACAACCCAGCCGGATCTATATGTATATTACATGTACGAGATATATAACTATCTTAATTTAAAAAACAAAAATCAACTTCCTTCCATTTAGGTTGATTTCTAGAGACCATACAACTGAGATCTGTTATTTGTTTTCATTAGTGGGTTCTATTCACTACCATCTCAATACTGTTCTATGAATGTTGCTCATCTACGCTTTAACTTATATATTACCGTTATATACTATTAAAAATACTCACAAGACATAACTTGATAGTTCACCTTTCTCATAAACGCAAGCATTGCGCTCCTCTCTATAATGTGCAACATTTGTTAGAATAACATTCCATACAATTCATAAAACACCTCACGCTTCACAAGCAGAAGTCGCCATCAACAATCCCTATCCTAATTCGCCAAATAAGCAATTACATCGATACATATAAGAAAGAATAACAATTTAGTGTGAACGGAAGACGAAAGGCGAAAGATTTTAAAAAATGCCAAATAAAAATAGAATAAACAATTCGGAAGACGCAGCGCCAAAATACAAATTTTAAAAAAATATTAAAAATAACAATATATTTTAACGAACATAAATGCTATACACATGGCAACACTGGATTTAAATACACGAAATAAACCACTTCCTTATCAATCCAATATTCAACATACTCCCACCATAATATATCGAGTCCACCATCACTTCACATAACAAAGTTGCACATTCGGTTCAGGGTCACGATCGCCGCACCACTCGGGAGCATATATTTATATATAAAAAAAATACATAACACTATTATAGCAATAATTATTAACGAACTAATCCATTGTACTTTATAATTACGTAGTGAAATAATTGGGTATGTGTGGGTGTATGTATATATAGTGTACTGAGCAAATACATCATGGTCTATCCCCATTCTATTATTCATCATATAAATGTTGGTAATATTGTGTGGGGGAGGGGGGGGGTTCTCCTCTAACAAACATTGCATACTCAAGTGGAGACACGATGGGACAAATGTATGCTACTATGGAAATACACATACAGCAAGGGCTTTAAAGATTGATTTTTTTTATCTTAATATTGAACGATGTTTCATCGTGTGTTGCAAATCGAGATTTAATCATACATGAATTATTTGGGGGGAGAGGTGGCTAAAACTTTTAAGCTCGGAATATGCATGTCTATTTCAATGTACTGATTGTACAGATATTCAATTTTAGTTAGCCTTTGCTTGCTTGACAAAATTTAAAACTTATAATTCAAACTAACAGTCCAAGCTGAAATCGAACGTTTGCTTTTTTCATTTAAAATGTCAGATATTTAAAACATTAACACAATTTTTTTTTTTAAATATTTTTCACGTTTCTATCTGTATTTAAGGAGTATCCAAATTAATGTCATCCATATCAAGTATGCAAGGGTCATGTTCAAGGAGTGAGACCAGAGAGATGCGTATACTTTCAAGTATCAAAATAGCATTCAGAATTCATAGCATTAATCTATACATCAAAATGTATATTGTCGTAGGCAGTTACTATAATTTGTACTAAACTTGATGTTAAAAAATTAGCATATAAATGGTATGACCGTACAAAATCTAATAGGACTCAGTTATTGTAACTTATCTTTAACTTTGTACTGCAACTGTAAACGTTAGGTTAGGACGTCATTTTATGCGGCACTTTTGGATAACAAGCCAAATGGTGTGATGTAAAAAAAAATTTTTCAAAAAGTGAAAAAAGCTTAGTATTTTTATATAACGTGTTTTTAACTTACACAGATTTAGTTCGAATAATTTCAAGCAATAGAATCCAAGTGAATTAAAAGCTGTGCATTTGCTGAACAATATTTCATTGTATATTTAAAATTGATTCCTATCTGTGAACATGAACATATTAGTTTTTTTTCAGAAAATCTCTATTATAGAATAGGACTGAAATCCTTATAAATGTGCAATCACTGAATATTAAATGAGATTAGTTGCTATATGTATATGCCACAATTGCACTGCAATGGTTGTTGCTTTTCTGCTTATAAGACTGTAACTATTGCCCATTTAAATAAGACTCCAGCAGTGACTACAATTTCATGGGATATTTGTTATAATCATTATTTAGAGTCCTTTTAATAAATTTGTCAGATTTAAATTGAACTTTACATGGATTATTCTGGAGGCACAGCTTTTAAGGAATCAATTGTAAATAACCACCAGCATTTTAAGCATAATTCTGCTTCACTATTTTTTTTTATTGCCATGCCTAGAGATTAATATTGACTTCATGACCTATTTGGCACAGTGGTCCTTTCTCGAAACAGGCAGATACTTAAATTTAATAATCTCTTCTTACTGTAAACTTTTGTACAGTGAATGTGTCTACAAAACCTGCAGCGCAGAAAATACTAGTGTGAGTATGAGTTACGGTAGAGTATTGTGTGAATGTATAAATATATATATATAGGGGAAACTAGGGTAAGTGTATAAAAGCAACGTATCGCCACCCAAAGATGCTCTGCAGCGGAGGCGGAGGCGGGGGGCGGGGCCGGAGAGCGGTGCGCGGGGGAGGGGTGCGCGGGGGGTGGTGCGGCGCGGGCGGCGCGCGGTCGCGAAGGCCTCAAAAGAAGCCGATCAACTCCTACTCGATGTTCGATCGTGGGCCGTCGATGGGCATCGTGTGCAACACCTCATCCAACAGCTGGAGCGCTCTGAAACAATCATTGATTACTTGTCACTTGTAGTAGGCTACAACAAATAGAATCAATGGCCAAAAAATCCACAGGGACGTGCCCATGAGTGCGTTCAGACAGATTGAAGATAACCGTACTGATCATAATTTAACACTGCATTCAGTAGAGATCAGACAGATACGATTGTTTATGGTTTAACATATTGACAATAACATCTAGAAGCTATATAAAATATTTTATTCTATTACCTATGCAAATGAACCTCCACCCAGCAGGGAGTTTCCTTGATAGAAGTACGTGGATAATCAGGACCCCAGCCTTTTACAAATGACAATCGTACAATACATAATCTTCGTAGATCGTCCACGCCTATCCCAGCAGCAGCTGTAAGACCTGGAAAAGTTATATGCCTTGATTTATACTGATTGAAACTATTTTTAAGGTGAATTTATCCTCGTTGAATTATTTATTTTTCTTAAATTCTCTATTGTTACATGTATGTATGTTGCCTCCTACCAGGTGGTTTGAGAATGCTGAATACAACGCGATCCAGCTGGATTCAGGTGGACCATGATTTGATGGGACGGGCTCATGGTTCGATAAATATTAATTTTTCATGATTTTTTACAAACATAATCAGCACACATCCCTGCTTAAAGAATCTACGAATCTTCATGACTTCTAAAGGATAATGATGGATGGAGGTATTTAAAAGAAACAAAGGAGGACTAGGGCGCGCGGCCCCATACATACACTTGTTCATGCCGGGGTGCGCGGGCTGGATGTGGCCGGCCACGGCGGCGGCCTGCGCGGCCGCGGCCGCCTGCGCCGTGGCCGCCTGCGTCTGCATCTGTCGGTGGCACTGCCGCAGGTCGAACACCTGCACACAACATTTGTGCCAACCTTTCATTTGCTCCTTCAAAACTAACTCCACACTAGTTGCCCTGATTTTGTTTACTTTGTCACTAGTTATAGGACTTGTGACATTGCAACCCAAAGCTCTCACTGAGATATTACGCAGAGGTGAGGACTGGTAATAAATCTCTACTTCAATTCTTATTAATGTTTAGGTCACCTTAATGCAAGCGGAAGGGTATATCTTGTGCACGGCATCCCCCGGCGCCCGGCCCGCCTCCCGGTCCAAGTAGTACGACTGCACGAACACCGAGTGATCCGAGAGACACCTCAGCCACACGTCGCCTTCGCCGCGCAGATCGAGCTGAACGCCTTTGCCTATGTGCAGCCTGAAGATGAGACGACACATTTCATTACAATGTACAGAGCCGATCTTTACCAAGTTTTGGCACCATTTTAAAATATATGGGATATTACGCATGGCTTCATTTATAAGTACGATCAATTACCAGATTATTATCTATCAAATAAACGTAACTAAGTTGACTAAAGCAATTATTTTAAAAAACATTATTATGATCAATTTAAACAACATTGAAAACAATATCATTAGGCATATTATTTACAAATAAATCTTTAGGAGTATGTACTCGCCTAGCCCGCTCGCTTTGTTCAGTTCTGTGCACGTTACTGAGAGCTCCTAAGCAGAAACGGTTACCGCCCGATGGATCTACGTAGCCGTCCACCTGTAATCAGATAATATTTTATTTATTTATTTTATTTTTATCTTTTCTTTTAGGTAACAAAGAGCGGATTTAGTACCAAGTGACCTTTGGACCCTATACAGAACTGCAATATTTAATGTCTATAGTGCCATTTACATTAAAAGAAAAATAATTATATTCAAATTGTTACAAATATTTTTTTAAAGTGGATGCTTAGGTTTGTATTATTTTCAATACAAGAATTTGCGTATTTAGCACTTATTATTTTATATAATAACAATTAATAAAGAAAATAACAAATGCTTAAGTAAAAAAGAGATAAAACAAAACATGCAATTTAAATTTAATGAATTTTATTATGCTACGTTATTTTCTCACACATGAGTAAAAGTTATATGGCAAAGATGAAATGGTCAATGAAACATTGCAATATTAGTGATATCGCCAATAGCTCTTGCTATTTAAATGCGTAAGTAGAAATATTAACGAAGCTTCTGCACTTTTTGCTGTTTCTGTTATTATTTATCAATCTTTATTGACTGTCTGAGCGTTCACGTTCACGATCACTCGATCGCCAATCAGGGAACATGGTATACTAAACAATTATCCCCCATGTTGGTGACGGTTCCAAGGCCAACTATAATGTTAATTATTACTGATGATGTTAAACAAAACTTCTCTTGTAACGTAATGACGCGTATATTAATAATACAAGACAGTCTATAGTGCTTCGCTCTCGACGGCTAAGTGAAGTGGTCCCACGCCAGCGGAAATGGGACGAGGCGTGGTGTTGACATTATTTGTGTGAACACCCCATAAAATTATATTAAGTCTTATTTGACTTAATAAATACAAAAACCTTAATAAATAACATTTTAAAGGGTATATTTATTGCATATGGCATACATTTAAAATCATCATTATATAAAAAGAAGTTTTTTTTGTCGATCATCCCCGGGCACGACTGTTCGAATCTAAGAGCCATCTTGTGTTAAGAATATGTAATATACATATGTATATATGTATGTTCATTAACAACCTTATCTGGTGATTAACTATCACTAACTGGCTACAGTTTTTACTACACTTATAGCAAACCTATACTTGCTGGAACGGAACGTTAGAAGTGTCGCCTTGCCACTTATATCGTCTACCAAAGGAATGACAGTGCCTGTCATTACTAAAAATTTCACCCAACAGGCCAACACTCCTAAGGAACTGGATCTGTTGCCCCGTGTATAGCAATAGGCTAACCACCTATTCCACAGAGAGACGTAAACGTAACTGGTGAAACGTACAAGTGAACTACACTTCTCTGCCTACCCCTTCGGGGATTACATAGTGATGGTATTAGCAAAGAACTAAAAGTTAAAAAAAATTAAAATGAAACAAAACGCAATACGTTACACGGACTCACAGTGACATTGGGGCGGCTCGACGGCACCTTGAAGGTCTCGCCCACTTGGGTGTCCAGCTCGAAGTACGCCACCGAACACCAGTACTCAGGCGCCGGTTGACTCGAGAGCAACCCACCTGGGTTACCATTATCTGTAGATTTTAAAAAGGAACTTAGTGCGGCTGACTAAAAAAGATGTTTTAAAATCTGAACATTTAAAAAATTGTTAGACAAATTCACAACTCTCGTCAAACAACAAAATACTTAATCAGCTTTATTTTGAGTCAGAGCAAGCCCACCTGTTGAATATATCCAATATAGTATCTGCAGAACGCGGACATTTTTTAATTAATAATAACAACTCAACTATAATACTATAGACTTGTTCTATTCGTTGACAATCACTGATATTTACGTTGGGAATTTAACAGTTCCTTTTTTATATTTAGGATTCCTTCCATCATCTGCCATCTCTGTGTAATGTAGCAGTAGTATGTAAGAGAAATGCAAACAAGCAAGTTCTAATGTTATACAGACAGTAACACAAAATCTCACAATAATGGTGATGATGGGCGGGCGCATCCACCGGCACGGGCGGCGCGGCGGGGGGCGGAGCTAAGCTCTGCGTGTACGTCAAAGTGTTGTTGCCTGTCCATGTTCCTAATAACAACATATTACGTACTTCAATTATAAGTTAATTGATTTAAATTTTTTACATTCATATTGAATGTCTATGAGTCATCATAACTTTCTTTTCCCCCAATAAATTTTAAAGACCACTGCTATCCACTGACCTTCCTAACAAACTCGACTTAAGTTCATAACAATGTGGTATTTTTCAGGTGTAAAAAAAATGAATGTTCATTGACTGAGACTGTGTAACAGAAACTTAAAAGTAGCCCTTGAAGTAGCCACCAAGGTGATAAGTCAACTTAAACTAATAACAAAAACCGTCAATATGACACACCTAAATTGTTTGTAAAAAAATTCCACAAGCTGGTATTCATCTGTGGATAAATGTTTGCCTATAGTGATTTTATATAGATAGTCTTTAACTGCATTAGGTCTTACAATACTTTTAACATTTTCTATAAAATCTACATCTTGACTGTATGAATACTGTTTAGCTTTAATCAGTGCACTAGATAAATAATTAATACTGTACATAACCAATGAACTCAGAAGATTTAAGTATAAACTTAAACCTTCTCGGTTTATTGGTTTGCTAAAGGACCAAAATGAAGAGGAATTTGTTACATCACCTTGTTGATGCTGTGTACGATGAGGTAATGGACTTGGCTGGGGTGCTGGACTGCCACTTGTTGCAAAGCCATTCTGCTGTACTTCCGTCACCACTGCCACTGATGTTGGCGTCTGCACCGCTGACACTGCTGACACTGCTGTGGTGCCCACTGTGGTTATAAAATTTGTATGGTAGATAGAAGTATCCACTTATCCAAAGACTTAGCTCGGCCAGAAGGTATCAAATGTGCATAAAAAATATTTATATAGATTGCATAATTGCAATCCAGAAGAATCATATTTATCTTGAAACTTAATGGGTGGCCTAGTGTTCTAGTGAGTTTTAATAAGGATTAATTAAGAACAATTACAGGTCCAACAATTCCCGACCCAGGTCTTCACATACTAAATATTCCCATAAATCCAAAGATTTTTTTTTATATATACATAGAGTAGGGACAAACGAGCAAACAGTAAATTAGTAAGTGACTTCCATTGCCCATGGACACCTGCAACCCAGGGGTCAGCAATACTGGCATTTGATGTTGATAATATCTGAAGACCTTATACATGTCTGTTTCATACATTTTATTTAGAGACTAAAATATTTTTTTAGGCACTGCTAGTTTATTAGTTATACAATTTTATATAAAGTGGTACAGTCCATGATTATGTAACATCATCAAACTGTTACAGTATACTGTTAGACCTAGGACTCTGCTGAATGGTCTTTGCCCAAAATCCCCACGCTAGGCAAACAGGTCGCCTATCACGGCGCACAGCTTTTCAGTGCCTATGCTTCCGCCCATAGGCGGCCAACCCACTTACAGGCAACAAAGTAAACACCCTGGTAATCTGGCATAGATTTGAGGAGTCTATTCTTTCCCTATCTCAACACAGATTCTATGGTTATTATTCTTAAAATTTGTATCCTAATTAAATTACCTGACAATGTTTGAGTCAGCTGAGTATCGGTACTTGTCTGCTCTGTTGTAAAGAATGTGCCATTGGAGCCATCTATGAGTGGGGTGGTGCCTCCAGGGGACATACTCACTGGCAATGCTGCTGGAAATGTATGATAGAAAATCACCTAATGGTTAAAAACAGATTTACACTACAAAATACACAATGCAAAAACAGAAAACATGCCAAAAATAAATAAAGTGTACACTGAAAGAACTAAAGTGCAAAATAAAGTTTAAAGCTTACAATGATTCATTCTTTTAGGCAGCCACATCGCTCTTGCATCCATTGTATCAGGAGGTTCCAGTTTGGGTGCTATGGCCCTCTGCTGAGCCATCACCATATGCTGTTGTGGACTTGGCATGGACATAGCCTGACTTATATTGGGCATTTGAGGTGTACCAGGCGACATCTGTGTGGGTGCAGAAGCCATTCTAGGCGATGCCATCTGCGGCACATTTGTGCCCATTTGCGGTGTACCCGGCCCCATTTGAGGATTTCCTGGTCCCATTTGTGGGTTACCTGGACCCATTTGTGGCGTCCCAGGGCCCATTTGTGGATTGCCTGGACCCATCTGTTGGGTACCTGACATTTGACTATTAGGATGGTTTGGCATCATTTGAGGGCCCGGTGAATGTCCCATCTGTGGAGGTGCCAGCTGCGGCGGAGCTCCTGGAGGTCGAATCGGTAGTCGCGGCCCGTGAGGAGAAAACATGTTCGCAACGCTCTCTGGCGCTATTGACACGAAAAACGCAAAATAAAATTATCATGCCTTGCAAATGAAACATAAACACATCAAAAAAAAAACAAAACAAATATAAACGGCGATAAAGGTAGGGGCAATCTTACTTTGTCCTTGGTTAATGATAATATTTGTTGTCTGGAATTGTTGATGGTGGTGAGGTATGGTGGAGTGGTGGTGCCGCGGGCTTGTGGCGTGGTGCTGGATAGTGGAGAGCTCCCCTGTATCCATGTCCATACCATTCCCACTGAGACCAGCTGTGTACTCATCTTTCACTAACCTACTTGGCCCTGACTGCAGTGTGAGTCCAGAGAGATCTGGAATATTGAAATATTGAAGAATATAATAAAATTAAAAAAAAATTAGCAGATACAATTGAAATAGTTATTGATAATAAAAATGTGTTATATGTCAAAAAACAGTTTATTAACTATTGGAAAAAGGCAAAATTATCAATGCACCTTTTTAAAATTGTATAGTAATACTCACCTATTCCTGGTGATACAACCCTCTCATAATGATAGGGATTAACACAAACTGAATCACATTTAAGGTCAAATGCAAATTGACAGAATTTAACATGTTTTAATTCATTCTTGTGAAGATCTGGCCAGCGCCAGATGCGAGCATAGATTACATGTGGGAAACCTTTTCTGCCTGCAACCTGGAACAAAAGGGTTATTTTTGCAATGACAGAATGTTGAACAGTTGTAAATAAAAGTACCTTTCTAAGCTGGCAACATTTTGATAACTTGTCTATGTTAAAAATGTTCATTTAAAAGAATCACCACTTATAATGAGATAGCAGATGAGACACTAAGCATTCGCATAAGTGTCAGTGTCAATACAACAACAAAAAAACAAACTAATCATATTTTCTCTGAATAATAAGTTATTGATCTTTGCAAGTCATTCATTTTAAAATTTACACAAGAAAAAATATACATATCCCATACAAGTCTAGCAAAATGGACACATACTTATAATACAGGAGTGAATTAACAACAGCAACTAATCTAGAAAGCAACATTTGTAATCACAGTTTGTCTTTAACATCATAATTCTCCTTCCTATGATATATTTGACCAAATCCTGTGAAAATTGGCCTATAACCAAAAAGTGTTATGAAACATAGATGATTACACCTTAAAGTAACTCACACACAGCTATCTAAACAAAACTAGGTAGACCCTGTGCTATACTGATTAGATAACTCTATTATCAGCTAAATATTTATCATACATACAAATAAATATGTCATCATCATCAGACCATCATCATCCACTACCAGACATATAGACACATACACATATAGATAACTCACAATCTTTGTCCTAATCAAATATTAAATAAACAATCCCCCACAAAACAATCAAGGTCACAAGCTAATAAACTAACATACTTTTAACACTTAAAATTTGCAGTCTAAAATTCAAGTCTGTGACTATTGACACAATCCATAACATAATACAAGTTTAAATTCCAATGCTTCACAAACATTTATAAAACCCATTTTCCATTATATTTTTTCCTCACCATACAAATCCGAGGAAACAATTGTCATAAACCTATTCCAAATTGGATAACATATAGATCACTTTGAGAGGAGCACAGAAAGGCTTATTCCCTGTCAACAAAGTCCTTTTATTTGTTCTGCTGTAGTTTAAGCTCACAAATATTACATTGTTCATAACACTATAACAAATTTAAAGCCTTTTCTTTATTTAGATCATTCTTCATAATTACACCCATGCAGACTGATATGTAGTCAAAGATTTGCCATCATTCTAAAAACCTCTTCTACTTATATTATTACACAACAGAATATGACGTTAAAAATAGTAAGAGTTAGCCAACTGCTGATATACACAAATATATTAACAATCTCTGCCAGCAACCAAAACCAAATTTCTATATTAAAGTCACTAGCCCTTTGAATTCCTGATATTTTTTTTATTAGCTAAATGGCGAAACTTGACGAAATATATGTATTTTACATAATCAGAATATTCAGGATGAGATAATTATATTAAATATTTACAAGAAAAAGCAGATATTTGATAATTTTAATTATTATTAAAAATTGCAATGATATAATGTAGAGTCTGACTCGACATAGCAGTCGGTGTAAGAAATATAACATCGAGTCACACACGAAAAAGGAGTGATAAGGGTTAAACTTCATACATATGTGCAAGCGGTCTAAGAAAAGGGGTTGGTCAGAACCCAGATACTGACAGAATTGCAATTAATGTAACATAAAATGTATAAGATACAATTGAATAATTATTTAGATAGTGATTTAAAATATATTAATAAAATTAAGAGCCATAAAAGAATTAAATTACCTGTAGTCTTCCATCGAGTGTCCTCTGTATTGTTACACATTTGCTTGGATGTGCTCCATTAGTGGTGATGGCAGTGATAAGGGAATCAAGTTCATCCCGTTTCTCCTTGAGTTTCTTCACAAGGGACTCAATGGCACGCTTGGAGAAGCCTTCGCTTTCGCCGCCCTGCCGGTGGCACATGAGAGAGTGGACGATGCTCAAGCAAGCATCTGCCGATGTCGGAGCTGTTGTGTTCATGACTAGAAATTAAACATAAATTAACTATTAATAAAAATACAATCTCATATTTTATTTACTAGCAATCTTAACGCACAATTGGGGAATAAAAGGCTAATGTGTTTGCGAAAATGCTGCCGAATATTTCACTTTTTCGGTTTGAACTTAACAAAACGTTCTATTAATAACAATTGAATAACTATTGTGTACTTATTATTTAAAGCTGCACCCGACGCTTGTAATCACATAAACAACAAAACAAATAATACATATCGCTCGAATAATAAACATTTTCTATGTGTTATACCGTAAATTAATTTATTTCATAGAAATCATAGAACATTAGAAAATAAAATAAAATAGTCATCTGGTGTAGATCACGGCTTTAACCAATAAGCAAGTATGTATAATTACCTTCGGATTACAACTATATTAATACCGATGGTCATATGTAAACTATTCTACTTTGTACGATAAATTCATGTATAAATTATGAAAATTGATTTCCTTTATTGCGAGATGATACCAAAACAGAATACGACATTTTAGTAAACCATAGACAATTTAGAATGAAATAATTAGAAAATAACGAGGTGTTGCCTCATTAGAAATTCCATAGACTGACTCATTAGAACCCCATTGTATCGACATCGATATTCAACTTTCTAAGTTGGTGAACAGGACAATTTTTTAAGTTTGCTTGTTCTAAGTACACATATATCATCTGTAGATCTGATAATTTTACAAATTGATTCATTATATTATACAATATACTTGTACATTTTAAATAGTTTGTTATCTTTTAATGTACGTTATTGAAATTGTATTACTAGAGATTATTATATTGTATAGTAACGTCTAATATTAGAAGTAACACAGTAGGTTAAATAAAACCAAACGACTAAACTTAAATAAATCAAAACCAACCCCTTAGGTACAATCTGATCACAAAAGTCGTAGTCGATACCAAAGTTCTAAATTGATCAATTCCTGAGACATATTAGATAAATATTTGAAGTAGGTATATTCCTATACCTCAAATTTACATAAAAACAATATATGAGCATTTCCACTGATTAATCTAAAATATGACACTATATTGCGATTATATACAGAAATAACAAAAAAAATTCAGAAGTACATCAATAATAACGTATAATTTTACACGTACACTCGGAAAGCGGGTAAGTACAAATTAATTAATAAATAATTATAACTCCAAGAAAATTAATATATTTTTGCCCTTTATTATCGTTTAACAACTTATTTAATTTAATCATAATATCTCTGGCGATCAATTTTACAAATTAATCTATACTTTCTATACAAATAATATAAAGCTGAAGAGTTCGATTGTTTGGTTCTTTGAACGCGCTAATTTCAGGCAATATTGGTCCGATCTGAAAAATTATTTCAGTGTTAGATAGCTCATTTATCGAGGAAGACTATAGGCTATATAACATCACGCTAAGATGAATAGGAGAGGAG